>JAWDGP010002649.1:0-21923 GCA_033675545.1 Elysia crispata | reverse complement strand
TACTAATGACGCTAAAGTCGACAATTGGAATACATAAGTAGCCAAGTTTTGATATCGGGCTTTTATGACGACCGATATACGGTCTCATAAAAGCCCGATATACGGTCGTCATATCGTCAAGCCAATTTTCGGAGAAACCAAAGGTCGAAATGAATAATTTGGACCATAAATTTCTGGCAACAGACGTAGATTTTCCCACTTCAAATTGTTTCTAAAAATATATACACGGGAAAAAGCTACAGTCGTAATTTTTCTTTTTCGGTCTTTATGATGACCATCGGTCCAAGGACACTGGGGATGACCGACGAAAATTCCATATTTCAAAAGGAAAAAGGGCATATATTTTCCTTAAATTTTTTTATTAGAGGTTGGAAGGTATACCTCTTAAATGACGACAAATTTTATACAAACAGATGCATTCGTTTTCATAAACTCACAACTCTGCGAATTTTTTTCGAGATATACGTTTCGATATAATTATATATATATAAATATATATATATATATATATATATATATATATATATATATATATATCTTACGCCACACTATTTTTAGACCGATACAGGCCGAAGCTTTCAGGGCGCAAGCCGAACCCAGGGCTCATGGAAATAGGCTGGAATCGCAGTAAGGGTATGGACCCACACGCTAAATTTCTGTGTCGGTCTCAAAGAATGATAATGATGGCTTTGGAGAAGAGGAAAACACATATAGGTAAGAACATGTCGCTAATTTATCAATGTAATCTTTTGTAGACCTAGAAATGTAGATCATATTGACTCTTTGGTTTGACCCTGACATACCTTAATGATGTATAGATCTAGATCTTGTTCTAGATCTAGATATAGATGTTTACTCTAGATTAGATGTAAATTAGAAATCAGAGCTAGAGTCTAGATCTATATACCTAATAGATCTAGATCTCTAGATCTAGCTTGGGACTAGATCTAGATCTAGATCTAGATATTGTGCTTAGCTAATAAGTATACATCTAGATCTTAATCTCTAGAGGACTAAATCTAGATCTAGTTTAGGTCTTTAGCTGTGAACACTTCGATTAATTTTAAGGGAATGAAAATGAAACATCCTGGCCAACAGTTACTTTCCACATGAATAACAATTCTTGGAATCTTACTTTAGAAGTAATTTGCTCGTTGTAGAAGACAGTCCTACATCAAAGATCCCTTGGATCCCTGATTGTTACAAAAGATGCCACCATTTATCAAGGGCCTCCCAGCTCGACAAGTTTGTCCATATCTGCCTTCTGCAACACTCCTTCCCCTCTTGACGGATAGAAAGAGTAGCTTGGTACTAGTCTAGAAGCTGCAGACTTTCCCCTGGTCTTATCGCGATCAACAGTAACCCCAACAGTTGTGCACTGTCAGCAGAAGTTAACTAGGCCTCACTGTGACCAAGTGAGGCACCCCTGCCTAACACAACAGCTAGCAGTCTCCCCCAGCCATCTAAGGACACTGCTACCTACTGAACACTGTCACAGTATCTCGCTTTTTGTGGTACTTTTTTATTTTCAAAACTGGTATTTTTCGCAGATCTATGGCAGATTAATGTTTTGGTTAACTCTGTGTAGAAGGCAGGCGTACATCAACTCCATGGCCAATTTTATGTTAAGAGAGAAAGAAAAAGAGAGACAGATAGGACACACATACATGATTTAGTGAGTAACTCAAAATTTAGGTGGTTTCATAGCACATTCAATCAATTTGGCTTTTCTGGACAAGAAATACGTTTGACGGTTTTTCAATGTTTTTCAGACACATGTATGGAAACGAAAGCGGCAACCTCAAACTTAAATCCACATGACGTGGATCCAGATGATCCTTTTGATTTTAAAAAATCATAGGATGTGGAAGTAAGAATTTACTATCTTCTAGTTTTTATCATGAAGAAACTCTGAAATTTGTTTTTGTTCAATAGTGTCTATTGAAATATAAGTATAGAAAAAAAATCAACAAGGACCGAGAAAAAACAAACCTTCAGCTGTTTCTATTTGAAATTAATTGGATTAAAAATGCATTTTTTTTCTCATAAAACCTTCTGCCAGGCTAACTTTCAAGGTATTATGTTATTGTCGCTGCACATAACTTTTCTGCATTTTTTTCCCGTGACATAAGTAACTCCTTTCATATCTAATCAGAACAAGATTGAAGTAGATAGAAAAACTTATTCAAGATAATCAAGACTTGAGACTGAATATTTGTAAATTTTGTATCAAGATGGTACTGAGATATGTCTGTTTCATTGTTAGTCTGTGGGTAGGCCTGATTCAGATAGAAAAAGGGGAAGGGAAAGAAAAGGGAGGTAGACTAGAAGATCGTAGGGAATATGAAGGTATTTCCTCCTGAGCAGTCCGTGTTGTAAATGGTACTTAAGTGAATAGGTAGTACCAGAAGTACTTATTGCAGTGCTAGTAGCATTTGGGGTGATTATGTTGGTACCAGGTAGTCGTTAGGTGGTCCACAGTGACTGTCGTTGTTCCTTATTATTTTTAGGTTTTATTGATTGTTTATAACTTCCCTATTCAAACTTTTTTTTATTTCTGAGTAGGATGCAGATGGAATTCATTCTACAAGCTGTTCCAGTAGTGACTATGAAATGAGTGATGCTGATAATGTAAGAAGATTGTCCATTTCTAGTGTGTCTTTATAATACTTGTAATTTATCTTTAAAACATTCTAATATTGAGTAAGATTGTCCTTAAGAACTCACAAATCATTAATTTATGAATGTGGCAAATACATGACTTGTATCGTTGTTCCTACTGCTGTTAATTTTTTTGTTGGTTTTGTTAAAACTTGCAAATGCCAGCATTATAAGTTTCACTTCTTTGAAACCAGTTATTTTTTCAAATGTCAGAATGCTTTCTGACAGAATGCTGATTATAAATTACCCTCTGGAAGCAATTCAAGTAGTGACAGTTCTGCCTTTGGCTTTGGCAATGTATGGCAAAGTAGTTTTAACTTTTTTTTTAATGGTGTAAACTTTAAAATATATTGCACACTCACTTTTTTTTATTCAACATGATGCATTGCTGAAAATTGTCATTTTTATTTTTTTCCTTTTATGCATACATGTTATGCACTGCAATGTGTCAAATTCATGAAGACTCTAATATTTCCGTTCGTGTAGCATTGCTCATGTGTAAAATTTTGTAAAACTATACATATGAAAAAGGAAAAGACAAATACAAACTTAGAATCCCAAAACAAAAACAAAAAAACAAGGAAGGCCTATTATAGTAAATATAAATTTAATCAACGTTTTGCATACTGCCTTCTTCAGGAAACTACTAGTACTACATGAACTACAAAAGCTATAAAGAAAAATAAAAGAAAAGACAAAGACTAAAAAACGTGAACTGGAACAACAGTCAACAACTACAACAATGAATTGAGAGCAGCTGTATACCTAAGTCGGTAAGTGAGGTAGGTGGAGCCAAAGGAGAGGGGCTGCCCCCCCCCTCCCCCCCACCAAGCCCCTCTGCTTTGGCTCCAACTACCTCACTTACCGATATAGGTACTCTTTGTTTAAAACGGACTAGATATATACAGCTGCGCTCAATTCAATTGTTGTTGTTGTTGTTGACTGTTGTTCCAGTTCACGTTTTTAGTCTTTGTCTTTTCTATTTTTTTTTTCTTTATAGCTTTTGTAGTTCATTTTTTCTTTGAAGCTTTTGTAGTAAATGTAGTACTAGTAATTTCCTGAAGAAGCTAGTAGGCGAAACGTTGATTAACATTTATATTTTACTACCATAGGCCTTCCTTGTATTTGTTTTGTTTTATGATTCTAAGTTTGTGGTTGGCTTTTCCTTTTTTATCTGATTTACTGTTTACAACTACATCTGCATCCCTTGGATCTTTCTTTTCCTTCAGATGTAGCTGGTTGTGTGGTGTTCTTGCTTTTTCCATTTTGGATATATTTTCTAAAACTATACATGAAATATTGAACTTTTTTTAATTTCGATACTGGTTGTTCTCCTTATTACAGCCTTTGCCTACAAAGCCTCTGGCATTGGAGACTTTTTACCATAGATAAGACTTCCCATTTCCTTTGTGTTTATTCCACAAAAAACACATGTTTTTTTTTCACTTGGTGTTTTTGTTTCACTAATAGCCCATTTCTATTCTTTGTGTATATAATTATACATCTATGATTTTTCTTCTTCTTCTTCGTTTTCTTCTTCTTCTTCTTCTTCTTCTTCTTCTTCTTCTTCTTCTTCTTCTTCTTCTTCTTCTTCTTCTTCTTCTTCTTCTTCTTCTTCTTCTTCTTCTTCTTCTTCTTCTTCTTCTTCTTCTTCTTCTTCTTCTTCTTCTTCTTCTTCTTCTTCTCCTCTTCTTCTCCTCCTCCTCCTCCTCCTCCTCTTCCTCTTCCTCCTCCCCCTACTCCTCTTCATCCCAATAATAATAATATATGATTCTTTAAGGGATTGTAGTGGCTTCTCATCACTTCCAATATTTTGAATTTCCTTGCATTTTCTAGAGAAAGGTCTAGAACCAAAGAGATTAGGGGAGCTTGGTAAACAAAAGAGGGAGAGAAGAAAACGATGATAATGATGAAGATGATGATGATAGAAAAAAAGAAAGAGAGATATTTTATAAGCCTCATCAAAAACAAAGTTAATCTAATACACAAAGGTCAAGTTTACCATACCAGACTGATTGAATCAACGGATTTGGAAATGAAGAAGTGGGTTTAGAAAACTAGATGTGTTTTATCTGTTTTTTATTTGTTACTCTGTTTCTCACATTTTAATTTCTCTCCCATCATCATTACCTAAAAAAGTATTTAATAATTGTTTTGCCTTAGGACGACATATACAATTGATATATGGCGGGTTTCTTAAGTGGCCATCATTTGGTGGTCGACATTAGTGAGGTCGTCTTAATGGCTCTCACATCCTAAAAATTTTATGACAACCACCTAAAAACGTATACTTTTCAATTTTTACAAAAATACATTTTTGAATATTCTAAAAGTCATAAAATTCAATAACAGCACCTGGAAATGTTTAAATGAATTAAAAAAGTAATTGCATTATTACCTGCAGCCGGTATACACAAGCGACGATTTGTCTTAACTGGATTGCGTGGAAGCATCCGCCTTTATACACGTATTTAAGTAATTGAATACCATTCCCAACTTATTTTTTTTTTTGGCTCAAATTAAGTATAAAATTAACGCGGCGCTGTGTTTGTCGGTATTGACAAGAATTTCCTGATGATAAAACTATTGTAATTCTTTTAGCTGAGATCCTGCTGTATAGTTAGTAACAGCTGAATCTACCTAAAGCGCTTTCTATCGTCGGAGTTATGGTGAAGACTGTTGCTGATAATGCATTGAGTTATCTTTTTTTCGGTGAATATAAAAAGATACACTTAGAGTGAGTAGAATACTGAACATGTTATTATTGTATAAGCCGATTATAGGATTTAGTTACACTAGGTATGCAACATTGCTAATGACTGATTGAATAATAAACATATGAAATTATCATGTCGTCAATGGAAATCTGTATGAAATCTTGTTACTCTGTTTGAATAGTTCGGGGCCTTGATATCATTTTGTTTCACTCTCTCTCTCTCTCTCTCTCTCTCTCTCTCTCTCTCTCTCTCTGTCTCTGTCTCTCTCTCTCTGTGTCTCTGTCTCTCTCTCTCTGTGTCTCTGTGTCTCTCTCTCTCACTCTCTCTCTCTTTACCACTCCCCCTCTTTCTCTCTCTCTCTTCACCTTTCTATTTTTTTTAACTTTCTCTCTCCCTCTTTCTCTCTATTTCTCTCTCTCTCTCTTATATATATATATATATATATTCGTTTCGTACTCACGGTCAACCCCTCATTTTCTACCACTCTTTATATGTCATTTCCTTGTACATTATTTTCTTGCTCTGTCATTTTCTCTTATTTACCTTCACTACTCTCTCCCTCCATCTCTCTTCTTCACTATTTATCACACTCTCACCACCTCCCTCTCTTTGTCTGTCAAGAAACCGTCAAATCAAGTCGTTGATTGGTGAAACCCAGCTTTACCTCACTAATCACAACAACCGATCAAGCAAGTTAGGTCTGATACCCACAACCAAAGCACAGCGCAGGACCTTATGTTCAACCAAGATCTATAGCTCAAGTAATGTCACAATTTTATCTATCTGATTTATTTTCTCTCATCTCCATTACAGATGTCGACTCTTTCACTTCATATTCTCAACACATCATACCAATCTCCATGTTACCCCTCCTCTCTCTCTCTCTCCCTCTCTCTCTCTTTCTGTCTCTCACTCTCTCTCTCTTTCTCTCTCTCCCTCACTCTCTCTCTCTCTCTTTATCTATCTATCTTTCTCTTGTATCTCTTTTGCCTAACATTATCTGTGACGGTATTAGTTCGAACATATTATGAATAAGCATCATGAACTGTTGATAATTATTTAAAAAAAAAAAATTGCAATAATCATTTGTCCTATTGACTTTGATAGCTTCAACATATATAATTCAATAGTTTGCCCTAAAACTAAGGTAATTAACATAGTATGTTTAATGAGCAAGCCCTAAGCCTAGTGCTCCCTCATCATCAACTTCAATCTGTCTGAGATTTATTTTAACTGTTTTCCTTCGTTAAATCGCGTGATGTCATAAGGTGTCTTTTTTCCTTCTACTAGTTTCCAGTGGTTTTTTTTTTGTGTCTTTTATCTCGATAGAATTTAAGATCTTGGCTAAGTGAACACTTAGCTCTTTGCTCACTAGACATAAATAGGAAAACAGAACTCTGTCGCGCCTGCCACATGCCTTAGCAGGGTTAGTTGCTGCTCTCATTACTTGGCATGTTTCATGAGCGCTGCTGTAACCTGGAAAGCTGACAAAGTGCTGCAGTGAAGAACAAGTTTGAGACAATCTCGTGGGGAAGAGATGTTTAAGGAAACAAATACGTGAGTGGTGTTCGTCGAGGCGAGTGAAGTAATTATACTTTAGTTGTATCTACTAAACTAAACCTTGTCTACAGCTGTTGCTGGGTCATCATAAGTAGAGCTCATAGAGTGGGAAAATACTTTCAGAGAAAAATAAAACTGGCGTAAGCGAAAAGGCAGACAAAGGATAATAGAATTGAGTAGTTTAATTCGAAATAAAAAGGGTTTATCTGACTGTCTTTTTAAGTCTTCGTCTGCACTTATTATAAAGTATTTTTGCCAATCAGCGATATCGTAACTCTTTTTTTTTCTTTTTATTGCCCTATTACTACAGTATAATTATTTGAGCAAAATTTTAGAACAAGAGTGTAGAAATTTGGTGCTGTGTAAACTGTGTGACCGTTTGAAGTGGATTGTTGTGAGAACCAGCGTGTTAAATATGAAGAATATCCAAGCTTTTTAAAGTTTTCTTTTACTAAGAACAATAAAGTCAATGGAGCTACAAAAACAAACCTTATTAACAGTTCCTTTTCATCGTTTCTGGCCATTCCCTCTTTTTCAAAATAAAAAAAACGTTGAAAAATCATTTTTGGGCATTGATCATTAAACTGAGATTATATTGACTTTCTTGAATGTAGCTTTGTGTCTCTCTCTTTCCATCTCTGTCTCTTTCTATGCTTTTTGCTTCGCCTCTCTTTCTATCGCCTTCCCCCTCTCTCTTTTTTTTGTCTGTTGCTCTCTCCCTCCCTTTCGCTCTGCCTCTCTTTTTCTCTCTTTTATTCTTTCTCTCTCTCTATCTATATATCTATCTCTCACTTTCTTTGTTTCGTCAGAGACGTATGAAATAAGGCCGTACTTCTCTCGCGCTACTTTAGTTGAAGTATCGAAGTCTATGCCTTTGAATGTATCGAAGATCATTGTGAAAGAAAGCGGGTGCTTAATCTCTTTAATGCTCACGTATTGCCCAAAGGATTTTGCCAAGACAATAAGACACCAAGACAATAAGACAACAAGACAATAAGACACAAAAACAATAAGATACCAAGACAATAACACAACTAGAAAAAAAGACACCAAGACAATAAGACACCAAGACAATAAAACAACAAGACAATAAAATAACAAGACAATAAGGCAACAAGACACTAAGACACCAAGACAATAAGACACCAAGACAATAAGACAAGACAATAAGGCAACAAGACAATAAGACATCTTTTATTTTATGCCTTATAAGAATGGACGGATACCGCCTTTCTCGTAAGATATTCTCTATCCCATAAATGTGGTCTGTGATCAATAACAGGATTCCATCGTCATGCAAGCACCAGAACAAAGATGTGCCAGGAGCCTCGATGGTTCTGTGGTAAGGGAGTCCGCCATGTTATCCGCAGGGGCCTTTCAATGGGTTCGAGTTCCACACCTTCATTGAATGAGTTTAGGTCTCTCATCCTCTCACTCGAACCCTGCCTAACGGGAGTTTTTGGTTTTATATAAAAAGGCAAGGCGTGAGGTTACCATGTTGTGTACGGTTTATATGAAACGACAAACGGACGTCACAAGATGCACCATCGGACCTGTCTCGTTCCTACCATTTCCTGGTTAATAATGGTTAGGAATGGCTGAGAAAGTGCGCTAGATTTTCATCACCAGGGAAAACCTAACGTTGCTAAGCAACAGCAATGCATTCGCGCAGATCGGTCAATTATTCCGAGAACGTCACCGGAAGTTCCGGGTCTTGGTGATGTCCCCAGACGCCGGGCATAATGTCATCAGGGGATCAATTATGGATGCAGGTAAGCCGAGCAGAACCCATACAGATCGTCCAATTAGGCATCAAAAACGTGAATTCGAGATGATTGAGGAGAAAAGTAAATCTAGCTGCTAAAACATTTCACGTGTGATTTTCATTCGTGGTTGGTAGACCAGTGATGCTTGTCAGACTTACATGGTCAGTGAAAACTGTAACGTGCCTCACCTTCAAGATGATCAATTGTAGGAGGCTTATTAAGTGTCATTAAATTCAATTCTTGGATATTTAAAAAAAAATTATTATTGTATGAATTGCGCTAGTAATGTATGATTGATACCCTCTTAATCTCACACAAGATGATTTGGCAAAAATGAAAAAGGATATCCAAAATATATATATTTAAAAATAAAAAAAACACTTTGATCAGTTCTGAGCGGATTTCTGACTCTCAATTTTACACGAGATGACTTCTGTTTTCTATTTAGCGTCTCGTACTTGGCACTGGGGTATTTTTTTGTGCGTGTTTGACGAAGACTGTGGGTCTAGATTGCATTACAAGACAAGTTCACTGAAGTTTCTATGAGCATGTAAATTGTGTGGCCTCTAACAACAAGTTTGACAACAATATTGCATTTGATGTCTACAGATTATTTTTTATTTCTAGTTTTATAGACGCTCTTTGTGCATTAAGTTAGTTCATAACTTGTCGTTACAAGAAATAACAATGAAATGATGATTTTTTACATAAGAGATGCTGTGTATCATGAGGATCACAAGTTAGTAAAACTATGGCATATAATCATTGAGCCGTTATCTGATTCCAAGTCTGAAACATTCTCTTGAATTTGATTTCATTCCGAATCTGGTTGCACTAAACACCCAAGTGACAGCTAGATGCTAAAATTAATATGGTAAATGTAATAAGTGTTATACTGTGTAAAGTACAGCACTTTACAACTGGTTACTACAAGTTTTCCAAACAGTTTGATTAGAAATATTGTGGAAGACATTGCACGAACATTACAATCATCTGTGGAAAGTAGAACCGTTTGCCACCTCTCGAGATATTCCAAGGCGGATAATTTGCATTTCAGGGGAGATAACCAGAAAGTTTCTCCAGGGGGGGATAACCAGAGAAGATCCTGGGTTTTTTCCAGAACAAGAGAGATACAGAGATAGATAGAGAGAGAATTCTGAAGGTTCCGATCCACGTGTACAGTGAGAGCATGGGTCGACCAGAGGTGAGTAAAGTCTAGATTTGGGGCGGGAGAGAGAGAGAGATAGACAGAGAGAGAGAGAGAGAGAGAGACATAGACACAGTGTCCAATTATTAGCAATAAGAAAAACTCACATAATTCCGTTTTTGCTTTGTTTTGTTTTGTTTTTTTATTTATTTTCCTAAGTATGAGGAGAGCAAAGAGAAATATTGACACTTGATTTGGTCACATGACTTCAATCACATGACTTATTGAGCAGGTCCGATCGGTGTTATTTTGTATAAGAATCTGTGAATGAAAACTTGATTGCATTCTCTTTTCACCACACACACACAAAAAAAGACTAAATTAGTTCTACCAAGGCAAATAAAAAAAAGTTTCTCACGAAACACTCATGAAGAGACTGTGATTTTTCGCAATGAAACTTATCAAGAGGTGGCCTGCGGTTCTGGGAGACATGTAGTTTGAATCTACAATGATATTTAGAGTTTGAAAAGATCTTAAAGTAGATTGATATTTTTATAACTTCATTGAACAATCTCATTCCATGTTGTGAGTAAAACGTGTTTTTTTTTTATTTACGCACATTCCTGTAGCAAAATAAACCAACGGTGTTTTTTTATAACTTATTTCTGATTGGGCTTGTGCAGATGGATAAATGAAAAGCTTTCAATTTGAAACAAAACGATCGAGTGTACAAAACGGATATTGACTTAAAGACAAAATGACATGGATATACAAGAAACCCTTATAATAACGATCATTGTAATATACCTTAAGAAATATTAATTAGTTTAGTATTAAAGATACATCTATGGACAGTTATAATGTTTTCCTGTGTAGCATCAGGTGGCTGTGAAGACATGACAAGTTCCGCTGACACTAATTATAGTGGTGTAAGTCAGACCTTAGAAACTCAACAGAACAGTCCTCGTAGATGAAGATGAAGCAGTTCGAGACAAACAATATTGGAGGATGGAGAGCGCAATCTAAAACAAGACTTAACTACTTTATTTTCTCCTGATCCAACCAACAACTAGATCTAACTACTTTCCTCTCTGCTGATCCAACCAACAACTAGATCTAGCTACTTTCTTTTCTCCTGATCCAACGAACCACTAAATCCAGCTACTTTCTTTTCTCCTGATCTAACCAACAACTAGATCTAGCTACTTCCTTTTCTCCTGATCCAACCAACAACTAGATCTAGCTACTTTCTTCTCCGCTGATCAAACTTTAACATTGCCTGCCTCCTTGTCAACAGCATTTTCTAAGCCACATAACGGAAACATGACGAGGTTTGAGATGAGTCCTGCTTTTTGGAGAAGGAATTATCTTTATTTCGAAACGAATAGATTAAGGCCCATGGCTGACTATTGTTCTATATTTAAATAGCTATTTGGAGTCAGACCTGTACAGAGGAAGAATGTCCATTATTGTTTTACCCCGATTTCAGATAGTTATTATAGTTGAGGATCTTTCCCCAATATGTAAGATTCAGGTCTTTTTTGTTTGTTATTCACAAAAACTTGATTTTAACAACTGTTTTGGGGCTTTAAGTAAGAAGCATTGCCTTAAATTAGAGATCATCTCATTTTATCAAGTGGTTCAAGACTAATCCCAATATTTCTCAACTGTCGAGGCGGCCAGACACGTAACGTAAGATGGAAGATAACGAACCATACAGCACGTAAACTGCTACATTCGCTATTTTTTTTACGAAAGGGGCGGAGTGGGGGGACGTTGACTGTCAACTGCGACGTGAAATCGAAACCTTAAGCAATATATAGAGTACTCTGCTGTTGGACTTAATATTTCATGAACTTAAACGACACTTCTTTGGGAATGGTGATAATCATAATAAATGGCGTTCAAATATTTTATAACAAAACCTTGAAGCGTAATCGAATATGAAGGTTTCTCATTGCATTTTTACTAAAATGAAAAAAAAATAAAATCTAGAAGAATGACTTGACAATGGATGAAGGACGAGGTAGAGAAACATTCATAACCTGTGGGGATCAGATGTTTGTTTTGTGGGTTTGTTTGCATGTATGTACGTCCTAATCTCTATGAAGGACCAATCTGAGAAGCTGGTGACAGAGGTGTCTTCCCCCAGCTGTGTCTGCCATGACCCGATAATGTAAACAATTTATCTCTGTGACCACTGAATATCGAAAGAATGAAATAAGCAAATCCTCCTCGTGTGTCGAGGCACATAAATCTTGATACCATCACTGGATGAGAGTAGGGTCTCCACTTATCTGTCCTGAAGTGCCCGTGGGAATACTTGTTTGGTATTCCAAAAAATATCCAAAAATAACTGCAATGGATGCATCCTTACATACCAACTATTTTTTTAAAAGGGGAATAAAAGGAAGACAGAGAGAGAAAAGAGAGAAAAAGAGAGAGAGAGAGAGAGAGAGAGAGAAAGAGAAAGTGTGCAAGGAGATATAGCATTGTCACCGAAATGTCTAATCTAAAAATGAACGATTAGACAAGAGTTGTGTCCCTTGTGGAAATCTCACGTTCTACAACTACGTTTGAAAAGTTGATGTCGGGGGACAAAATTAACAAAAAAGACTAGACAATAATAGCAGTGTGCCCTGTAGCCCGCTCTCCCTCCCGCCCAACACTATAATACTAAGCAGCAGAGGAAATCTAGATTATCTCGCTTTATTGTATCTGAACAGTTTTTTTGCAAGTCAAATAAAGCAAAATGGATTCAACCAAATACTGATTAAGATGATATGTAGTTATACTGAGACGGTCGCTAAACCTTTTCTTTGACTTAGTCTGTATGACAGAGTCTACATTTTTTATTATTTAATCATCTACGAATTTCGGTTAGACACTCCTCAGCAGTTAGATGAGAAATGAAGATTAGTGAAGCGTGTCATTGTAAGGTTATTTCAAATTCAGGTTCAGTTAAAAAAAGGACAAAAACAACACAAAGCAAAGGCACGAAACTTGAACAAGGAAATTGAACCAAGTTCATATAGTTTTATTTTTCAAATTGCCTATATTGTCACTTCACATTCACACTCTCAATCATGTTTGGATTATCTAAGATTTCGTCTATTTATCCAAATTAATGTTTGATGTTTAGTGGATTAAATCATGAATCTAAAGACTTCTAACTAAGTTGAGAGAGTGAGACCTGACCTATTTCTTTTAAACCGTAGGGAATGAGCAGAACTAATGTAAGCTAAAGTCCTGGCCATTTGAAGGTTGGATACTAGAGAAGAGACCAGGGAGTCTAGAAATGGCTCGAGAGTGGGAGTAGCGCCGAGCTGCTCTAAAGAAAACTTAATTTGGTCAGTTCTGATCCTCTCTGGGTTATATTGCCTTGTACAAACCCTTGCCTACCTTACAACTATCATAACAAAAACCTGTAAGTGTGACGACTATATCAGCACAGAACGTGTTGACTCTGTGTTTTATACAAGAACCTCACAGACAAACCTAGCGTCTTCGATGCAACGCCAGTCAAAGCTTCTATTGAATTTAATACCTATTACCATGCAGTCCTCTTTGTTTGCATAGTTGTTTGGCTCACCTGATTTCCAGTTGGCATAGGTGACAGGTTTCCCGCTGTGCCAATAGGTCCACTCGCCCTCTTCGTCAATATCATTTGTACCAGTGTAAAAATTACCGCCACACACACCCTTCAGGATTTGAGCAGGAAATCATACTCCTCCTTGTTCTATCTCCGTGAGATACCCTCCCATTATCTCGCACAGGAAGTCAGCATTCCGGATGTTGAAAGAAGCCACAGCCTTGGTGACAAAATATCGTCTGCCTTGAAACACTGCAGATACGTCAAACTTATCCAAGACGCTTGCGAGTTTAGCGAGTTTCAGCTCATTCAGAATAGTTTGCTGCTTTTGTAGGGTGGTCAAACTTTTGTTCTCTATCAGTTCTTCCAAACAGTTGACAGCTTCCTCGATATCATCTACCTTAGACGTCAGATTTTGAAAGTCAAGTTCTACGCTCTCCATGTCTGTGGATGTAGAGTTTACTTGTTGTTTGTCAATGGCGCCATGGTTGTCTGATACACCAATATCTATTGAATGTGGAGTAGTAATGGACGTTTCGCTAGTGATGGAGATTGTGACAACATGCCCGTTGCTGTCTAGCCCGTTAATAACACATTTATACTGCTTGGGGGAACTTGCAAACTGGTACTTCCAGGAGATGCCGATTTGTGACCTTGACACATCGTTTCGACCAATCTCCCCGAAAACATCAACGTCTGCATCTCCCAGGCCGCCGAGAGGCCTCACCAGTGGTGACCACAGGTCAACAGTCGCTAGAGAGTCAACTTGACCTGCAGTACCGTAAGACCTGCAGCCGTACAAGACCAAGGCCGTGACCTTTACCATGGGGGTCAACCTAGGGTCGAGGGTACATGCAACAGTGTGAGACCTAACTATATTCACGTCATCCTGACCTGGAGTGACGGTCAGATGAATGGCTGGACCAGAGAGTGGACCGCACTGGACATCTTTCACGACCGTGATCAAGTAGATGAACAAGGTGAACTTGTGAAGCATCTTGATCTGAAGACTGAAATGAACGGAAAAGCAACATTGCCTTTTGAAAAATTTCATTTGCAGATGAGACTAAAAAGGTTTAACGTGCCTCCTTTAATCTTAGTGAGAAAGATTGTTTTTAACCTTACACAACAATTACAAATAAGGAAACGCAAGCTTAAAAATGTTTAACATTGAGTTACAACATATGAACTAGTACTGGGCGTTGACTTTTTGTGAACTGTCATGTATTTTATAATATCAAAAACATTTTACTTTTAATTTCTTTCTCTCAAGCACACACACTTTATGTACATATATAACAATAAGAAAACATTAGCCATCTCATGTTTGGATAGTCAAAGCTCCTAAACTAATATCACAACTTTTGAATGAATATATCTTTGCGATTTGAATAGCTAAGTGTAGTGAGAAAAACCTGGAGTTCGGAATATTCACAACGTTTTAGGTTGCTGTACAAAAAAAAAAAAAAAAAAAAAAAAAAAAAAAAAAAAAAAAAAAACCCTGGCATGGGTATTTCTAAAAAATATTTAACTCGTGTTCACAAAAGTTTCCTCCCTTACAGAGTTTTACGAATCGATTCATTTTGTGTCTGTGTGTGTGTGATACTCACCATTGATCTCACATCTATAAGGTATTGGATAATCCGACAAAAAAGTAGACAGGGACTTAAAGATCAGTGCCAAATCAAAAATACTGACAGTTGTAGAAATACGCATAATGATTCAATAGATTTACGGCGAACGATTCAAAAGACGTACGCCTAATGATTCAATAGACGTACGCCTAACGATTCAATAGATTTACGGCTAGTGGTTCAATAGATGTACGCTTAATGATTCAATAGATGTGCGCCTAATGTTCAATAGATGTACGCCTAATGATTCTTTAGATTTACGGCTAATAGTTCAAGAGATGTACGCTTAATGATTCAATATATGTACGGCTAGTGATTGAATACATGTACGCCTATTGGTTCAACATATGTATACCTTATGATTCAATTCATGTATACCTATTGATTCAATAGATGTGCGCCTAATGGTTCAATAGATGTATACCTATTTGTTTAATAGAGAATTGAGCTGGACTGTGTCAGATATTTGATGAGTGATATGTGTGGTACATTGTGTTAGCTGCATTATGTATATTGAGAACGGTGTGATGCATTAAAGAGTTGTGTAATACATTGTTATATGTGTGAGATGTTAAGTGTGAGATGCATTTTGTAAGCTGCATTATGCATTGTGAAGTGTGTAGTTCATTGTGTGAGCTACTTTTTAAATTACGACGTGATGTTTGAAATGTGTGAAGTGTGATTTGTAGTGTGCGAACTGCATTACGCTTTGTGTGATGTGTGAGATGTGTGTTAAATTATGTGATTTGTGGAATCTAATGTAATATGTATGAGCTGGAAATGTGTTAGTTATGAGGTGTAATAAGAGGTACATATGGTTCGAAAAGGACAAAGAATGTGTAGTCTTAGTTGGAGAGAGAGAGAGAAGGAGAAAGAATGAGAGAGAGACAGAGAGAGACAGAGAGAGACAGAGAGAGAGACAGAGAAAGAGAGAGAGAGTGAAATAAAAGGGCTGAATTTACACGGTTATATGGAATAAGAGAGCGACAGACAGAGACACGGAGAAAAGAAGAAAAAGATAGCGAGACAGACATACAGACAGAGAAGAAGCAGAGAAATTGAGAGGGAGAAATAGGCAGACAAAGTAAGTTCGCTTTATATTATCTTTACAATAACTACCAAATATAGAAAATGGTTCTTACCCAATGCACTAGTACATTGTGTTCAGAAACCAGTTTGAAATCGAAGAGTCTCCCCTATCTTGTTTTTTTGTATATTTTTTGTATATGAATTGATATTTAATTTTTCCGAATAAGAGTTCATAACGCCAGATGTTTTTACTTAAACTATAACTGAAGTGTTGCTAAGGACATTACATTGGTTGTTTAGACTTTAGATATAGAATATCGACATGTTACCTCTTGTGGAACAGTCTTGCTTAAAACCTTAGATCGCTGACTCTAGCACTAGAGAGTTTCATTGTCCGATCAATGACAGGACCACAACTTCATTGATCTATGTCTGACAGAGACAAATTGCAAGCTCTAGAAATGTAAAAGGTTTTTCCAGCCAGGTTTAAAACCAAGCGGTTGCAGTACAACCTAAACATCATGGAGGAGAACGCTTGCTCTTTAACCGATATGGATTTTCCCGGAGTTGGAGGGGGTCTAGACCCCGTAGACACGGTTATCGAGACTTTCTGTTGCAAAACTTCATCTCGAGGTAAGTGATGGATCATTCTGTACTGGCCGGTAGCGACAATTAAGCTGTTTTTTTCTGATGGAAACCCGTAGCCCGTCCGTAACGAAGCGATGTGGAGCACATTTGTTCTCTTCAACATAGCAATGTGAAAGGCGAAGGTTTAAAATTAGTCTTTGTGTAGTGTTAAATGAGAGCTAAAATTGGTCCTTGGCAAGGATTGTGCAGCTAAATGACGTGTTAAGGTGAGGCCTCACCTGTAACTCTCTTTGTTTCGTGTCTACTGCAACGCTTTATCCAATGCATTGGATTAGACTTATTCTAGGACAAAGCTCAAATTTTAAGTTCGATGAACTTTTGAAGCATTGTATACACTACACCTTACTTGTTTACATAAGCTATAACCAGACTAACATATCTTATTTTCAAATCTGCCCTGAACAATATCTTATTGAATCTCATAGAACTGACTCACAAAATATTTCTCTCCAACTGGGAAGTTTTTTTTTTTTTTTTCCTATCAAAGACACCGGGGATAATTTCCGAAAACTCCTTCATTCAAAAGTTATATTTACAGCTCTTACAGCAGTCAAGAAACGATATAACAATTTAGAATCGAACAGGTATAAACAAAGTATTTTATTAGCAGCAGACTTTGAGGCAATGCAGCTATGCTGTGGAATATGATTGCGCTTTACGGCATTGATCTTGTTTCGTCAAATGTATGACAATCACTTTCATCTTGAAGACACTCAAAGATTTAATTAGTTGTATAATATAAGTTTGTAAGTTGTCTTTATAGCCAAGTTAAATTTGACTTTCGAATCAGGCCCGTCTTAGCCGAGCAGTGAAAAACATACTATATTTTACAAAAGTCAAAACGAAAAGAAGTAATTCATTCTAGGACTTAGCCTCTTCAATGCATTTGATTTTGCTCACTTAATCTGCTGGTTTGTTTTTGTTTTGTTTGTTTTCTTTTCATTATTTTGTTGTTGTTGTTCTAAAGGTGTATTGCTCTATCAATATCTGCTCTTTAGAGGAATTGAAAAAAAAAATCCGTTTTTCTTGACCACAACGAAACGTGGTATCGTTCAGAATGTGAATATAATTATCTAGTCTTTGAAAACTTTTGTTTCCCTATAGACAAACACAGTCCTAAATACCGCGACCAGGAACCTCGATAAATCCAAATCTTGACCCGTTTGAAACATCTTTGTTCAGGATCAAGAGAACCGATATAAGTCCTAAGACTAACATGCAAAACTGCGTGAAGCCTTCCAACTTGATCACTTCTTAGCGTTCTGTCCGCTCGTACAAAAACTTACACGATCCTAAACTCTGTCCATATGTACACACACTAACACGATCCCAAACTCTTTTCGCACGTACAACACTCACACGATCCAAAACTCTGTCCACATGTACACACACTCACACGATCCTAAACTCTGTCCATACGTACACAAAACTCACATGATCCCAAAATCTGTCAACACGTACACACACTCAAACGATTCTAATCTCTGTCCACATGTCCACAAACCTAGACGATCCCAAACTCTGCCCGTACGTACACACACTTACATGATCGCAAACTCTGTCCGCATGTACACACACTCATATCATCCCAAACTCTGTCCACACGTACACACACTCACTCGATTCCAAAGTCTGTCCATATGTGTACACACCTACAGGATCCCAAAAGCTGTCCACACCTACAAACACTCACACAGAGTAACAAACTATGTTCACACGTACACATACTCACAGGATCCCAAACTCTATCTACACGTACACACAATTACACGATCCCAAATTTTATCCACAATTACAAAAACTAACACAGAGCAACGAACTATGTTTACACATACGCACACTCACACAATCCCAAAATCTGTCCAAAAGTACAAACACTCAAATGACCCCAAACTCTGTCCACACGTACACACACTCACATGATCCCAAACTCTGTTCACACGTTCACACACTCACATAATCCCTAACACTGTTCACATGTTCTTACACTCACACGATCCCAAATTCTGTCCACACGTTCACACACTCACACAATCCCAAGCTCTGTCCACACGTACAAAAACTCACACGATCCTAGACTCTGTAAGCACGTACACACACTTACATGATGCAATACTCTGTCCACATGTACAAACACATATATGAATTCAAACTCTGTCCAAACATACAAACACTCACACGATCCAAAACACTGTCATGACGTACACACAATAACACAGAGAAACAAACTATTTTTTACACGTACACTCACTCACACAATCCCATACTCTGTCCACACGTACACATACTTACTTAATTCCAAACTCTGTCCACACGTACACACACTGATACAGAGAAACACACTCTGTCCACACGTACACAAACTCATACGAAACCAAACTCTGTCCATACGTTCTTACACTCACACGATCCCAAACTCTGTCCACACGTACACAAATTTTTACGATGGCAAACTCTGTTAATACGTACACACACTTACACGATCCCAAAATATGTCCGCACGTACACACACTCACACGATCCCAAACTCTGCCCATACGTACACACATTTACACGATCCGAAACTCTGTTATGACGTACAAACATTAATAGACAGAAACAAATTATGTACTTACGTACACTCACTCACACAAATCCAAACTCTGTCTACACGTTTACACACTCACATGAACACAAACTCACACGATCCAAAACTCTGTGCACACGTTCACACACTCACACGATCCCAAACTCTGTCCATACGTACACAAACTCTCAAGATCCCAAACTCTGTCCATACGTACACACAGTCACACAATCCCAAAATCTGACCACACGTTTACACACTGACATGATCCAAACTCTGTGCACACGTATACACACTCACACGATATCAAACTCTGTTCACACGTACACAGACTCACACGATACCCAACTCAGTTCACATGTACACTCTTTCACACGATCCTAAGCTCTGTCCGCACGTAAACACACTTACATGATGCCAAACTCTGTGTACATGTACAGAGACTCACACAATGCCAAACTCAGTCCACACAAAAATACACTCACACGATTCCAAACTCTGTTTACATGTACACGCACTAACACTATACCAAACTCAGCCCACACGTGCACACACTCACACGATACCAAACTCTGTCCACACGTACATATACTAACACAGAGAAACAAACTATGTTCATAACTCAGTCCACACGTACACCAATTAAAACGATCCTAAAGTTTTTCCGCACATACAAACACTCACACAATCGTAAACTCTATTTACACGTACACACACTCACACGATTCCAAACTCTGTCTACACATTTATACTTACACGATCCAAAACTCTGTCCTCATGTACACACACAGGATCCCAAACTCTGTCCACACGTACACACACTCACACGATTTTAAACTCTTCTAAAATGTACACACACCTACACTATCCCAAACTCTGCCCACACGTACGCACACTCACACGATCCCAAACTCTGCCCACGCGTACACACACTCACACAGAGCAACAAACTATGTTCACAGGTACACACACTCAGACGATCCTAAACTCTATCCACACGTACACACATTCACAAGATCCCAATCTCTATCCACATGTACACAAACTAACACAGAGCAAAGAACTATGTTTACACGTACGCACATTTACACAATCCCAAAATCTGTCTACAAGTACACACAACCACATGATCCCAAACTCTGTCCAAACGTACACACACTCACATGGTCCCAAATTCTATCGACACGTACCCAAACTAATACAGAGCAACAAACTATGTTTACACGTACACACACTCACATGATCTTAAACTCTGTTTACACGTACACACACTCACACGATACCCAACTCAGTCCACACGTACACCAATTCAAACGATTCTAAACTCTGTCGGAACATGCACACAGTCATATGATCCCAAATTGTGTCTGCATGTACACCCACTCACACGATCCCAAACTCTGTTCAGACGTACACACACTTACACAGAACAACAAACTTTGTTCACACGTACATACTATCACACAATCCCAAACTCTGTCCACATGTACACACACTTATATTATCTCAAACTCTGTTCACACATACAAATACTTTCACAAATCCAAACTCTGTCCACACGTACACACACTCACATTAAGCAAAGCAAATACGTCCACACGTACACAAACTCACACGATCCCAAACTCTGTCCACACGGTTACACACTAACACGATCGCAAACTCTGTCCATACGTACACAAACTTACACAATCCCAAACTCTATCTACAAGGACCTAAACTCACACGATACTAAACTCTGTTCTCACGTACACACACTCACACGAACCAAAATTCTGTCCCCACGTACACAAACTCACACGATCCCAAACTCTGTCCACACGGTTACACACTAACACGATCGCAAACTCTGACCATACGTACACAAACTTACACGATCCCAAACTCTGTCTACATGGACATAATCTCACACGATCCCAAACTCTTTCCACACGTACACATACTGACATTATCCCAAATTCTGTCCAAACCTACACACACTCACACAATACCAAACTCTGTCCGCACGTACAAATACTCACACACTTCCAAACTTTGTCCTCAAGTACACACACTCACATGATCCCAAAATCTGTCCACACGAACACACACTCACACGATTCGAAAGTCGGTCCATTCGTACACATACTTACACGATCATGAACTCTGTTTGCACGGACACACACTAACGAGATCCCAAACTCTGTCCTGAAGTACAAACACTCACACATTAGCAAATTCTGTCCACACGTTTACACACTTACACGATTCCAAATTTTTTGCACACGTTCACACTCTCACACGATCCTAAACTCTGTCCACACGTAAACAATCACACGATCCGAAACTCTGTCAAAACGTACACAGTAACACAGAAAAACAAACAATGTTTACACATACACTTAATCACACAATCCCAAACTCAGTTTACACGTACACAAACTCACACGATCCGGAACTCTGTCCACACGTACACACACTTACAAGATTACAAACTCTGTCCACACGTACACAGACTCACACAATCCCAAACTCTGTTTAAACGTACAAAAACTTACACGATCCTAAACTGTGTACGTACATACACACACTGACATGATCCCAAACTCTGTCCATATGTACAC
>JAWDGP010002648.1:0-12970 GCA_033675545.1 Elysia crispata | reverse complement strand
ATAATCATCATCATCATTATCATCATCATCATCATTCTTCTTCTTCTTCTTCTTCTTCTTCTTCTTCTTCTTCTTCTTCTTCTTCTTCTTCTTCTTCTTCTTCTTCTTCTTCTTCTTCTTCTTCTTCTTCTTCTTCTTATTCTTCTTATTATTATTATTATTATTATTATTATTATTATTATTATTATTATTATTATTATTATTATTATTATTATTATGTAGTAGTAGTAGCAGAAGCAGTAGCAGTAGCAGTAGCAGTAGTAGGAGCAGGAGCAGTAGCAGTAGCAGAAGCAGTAATAATAGTATAGTAGTAATAGTAGTAGTAGTAGTAGTAGTAGTAGTAGTAGTAGTAGTAGTAGTAGTAGTAGTAGTAGTAGTAGTAGTAGTAGTTGTAGTTGTAGTTGTAGTAGTTGTAGTTGTAGTAGTAGTAGTAGTAGTAGTAGTAGTAGTAGTAGTAGTTGTAGTAGTAGTAGTAGTAGTAGTAGTAGTAGTAGTAGTAGTAGTAGCAGTAGTAGTAGTAGTAGTAGTAGTAGCAGTAGCAGTAGTAGTTGTTGTAGTAGTAGTATTGGTCGTAGTAATAGTAGTACATGTAGTAGTAGTAGTAGCCGTAGTAGTCGTAGCCGTAGTTGTAGTAGTAGTAGTATTAGTAGTAGTAGTAGTTGTAGTTGTAGTAGTATTAGTAATAGTAGTACATGTAGTAGTAATAGTAGTAGTCGTAGTCGTAATAGAAGTGAAAACATGGTTGCTTAAATGCCTAGAACTTTTTTTGTCGATGGAACTTAAATGGGCTTGGAGATTTAAATAACTGTTTTCTTAACTACGTGTTTCCAAATTATATATTAGAATCATTCATAATTGCTGCTATAATGTGAAAGAAATATTTAGTAATTTCGAAACAGCCGAATATATTGCAACTTAAGCAATGAAAGAAAATAATGGTGACTCCATGACATTTTTAAACTGGAAAGATATTGTGTTGACTAACTTCTTTAAATTTTTAAAGTTTTTTTCTAACGTAGTACTCATACAACTGATGTAAGTTGTACGGCGAAACAGAACTGGGCCGCTATGACTAATCAATTTTTAACTGCAGTCAACTTTTCGGAAAGATATATTTTCCTTCCGAGACATTTGTTAATACGGTGATCTCACGGAGATTCAATCAAGAAAGAAAAAAAATTGGGCAAAGTATTGGTGTAGTGTATAATTTTTTAACTAGACTGGTAACACATATAGAGGATTATAACCTTTAGAGAAATTCATTACAAGTAGCTGTATACGTGTCTTGACTATGCTTATGAGAAATATTCAACCTATTTTGTCTCAGTCATGAAAAAGATAGCGTTTGAAAGTTTTTAAATTGTATTTTTTCAATGACTAAACAGTAAAAAAACTGTGAAAAAAAATACTACAATGACGAAAAAAGGACGCAAGATATGTGCTTATGCAATCCTGATTATGGCAACATTAAGTGATGCACAAACAATGTCAACTGAATCAAAAGGGCTTACGTCTAATCCATCAAAAAACAAAATCGCCGAGACTTCAAACAGTACAGGGCAAACAATAAGCACAGGAGTACCGTTTACCCAATCAACAAACCAAAGTGTTACAACTACAAACAGTACAGTGCCACATGGAGCAACAGGGGTTACGTCTACCCCATCAACAAACCAAAGTGTTACAACTACAAACAGTACAGTGCAACCTGGAGCAAAAGGTTTTACGTCTACCCCATCAACAAACCAAACTGTTGCAACTACAAACAGTACAGAACCACCTGGAGCAACAGAGTTTACGTCTACCCCACCAATAAACCAAAGTTTTACAACTAGAAACAGTACAGCGCCACCTGGAGTAACAGGGGTTACGTCTACCACACCAACAAACCAAACTGTTGCAACTACAAATAGAACCGTGCCACCTGAAGCAAGAAAGTTTACGTGTACCCCACCAACAAACCAAAGTTTTACAACTACAAACAGTACAGTGGCACGTGGAGCAACAGGGGTTACGTCTACCCCATCAACAAACCAAAGTTTTACAACTACAAACAGTACAGTGCCACCTGAAGGAACAGAGTTTACGTCTACCCCATTAACAAACCAAACTGTTGCAACTACAAACAGTACAGTACCACCTGGAGCAACAGGGGTTACGTCTACCCTATCAACAAACCAAAGTGTTACAACAACAAACAGTACGGTGCAACCTGGAGCAACAGCGGTTACGTCTAAACCATCAACAAACCAAAGTGTGGCAACGACAAACATTAGAGTGCAACCTGGAGCAACAGGATTTACGTCTACCTCATCAACAAACCAACGTTCCCTAATGACAAACATTACAGTGCCACCTGGAGGAACAGGGGTTACGTCTACTCAATCAACAAACCAAGGTGTTACAACTACAAACAGTACAAAATCATCTGGAGCAACAGGGGTTACGTCTACCCCATCAACAAACCAAACTGTTGCAACGACAAACAGTAGAATGCCATCTGAAGCAAAAGGGGTTACGTCTACCCCATCAAAAAACCAAAGTGTTACAACTACAAACAGGACAGTGCCACGTCGAGCAAAAGGGTTTACGCCTACCCCACCAACAAACCAAAGTTTTACAACTATAAACAGTAGAGAACCACCTGGAGCAAATGAGTTTACGTCTACCCCAACAACAAACGAAAGTATCGCAACTACAAAAAGTACAGAGTCATCTCGAACAACAGAGTTTACGTCTACACCATCAAAAAATCAAACCGTTGCAAGTACAAACACTACAGTACCACCTGGAGCAACAGGGGTTAGGTCTACCCCATCAACAAACCAAAGTGGTACAACTACAAACATTACAGTGTCACCTGGAGCAATAGGGGTTACGTCTACCCCTTTAACAAACCAAAATGTAACAACTCCAAACAGCACAGAGTCACCTGAAGGAACAGGGTTTACGTCTACCCCATCAACAAACCAAACTGTTGAACCTATGAACAGTACAGTGCCACCTGGAGCAACAAGTGTTACGTCTACCCCATCAACAATCCAAACTGTTGCAACGACAAACATTACAGTGCCACCTGGAGCAATAGGGGTTAGGTCTACCCCATCAACAAACCAAAGTGTTACAACTACTAACAGTACAAAGTCACCTGGAGCAACAGGGATTAAGTCTACCTCATCAACAAACCAAAGTTTTACAACTACAAACAGTACAGTGCCACCTGAAGGAACAGGGGTTACGTCTACCCCATCAACAAACCAAAGTGTTACAACTACAAACAGTACAGTGCCACCTGGAGTACCAGGGGTTACGTCTACCCCACCAACAAACCAAACTGTTGCAACTACAAACAGTACAGAGTCACCTGGAGCAAGAGAGTTTACGTCTACCCCATCAACAAACCAAAGTATCGCAACTACAAAAAGTACAGAGTCACCTCGAACAACAGGGTTTATGTCTACACCATCAAAAAATCAAACTGTTGCAAGTACAAACAGTACAGTACCACCTGGAGCAACAGGGGTTACGTCTACCCCACCAATAAACAAAACTGTTGCAACTACAAACATTACAGTGTCACCTGGAGCAACAGGGGTTACGCCTACCCCACCAACAAACAAAACTGTTGCAACTATAAACAGTACAGTACCACCTGGAGCAACAGGTGTTACGTCTACCCCATCAACAAACGAAAGTCTTGCAACGAGAAACATTACAGTGCCATCTGAAGCAAAAGGGGTTAGGTCTACCCCATCAACAAACCAAAGTGTTACAACTACAAACAGTACAAAGTCACCTGGAGCAAAAGGTTTTACGTCTACCCTATCAACAAACCAAACTGTTGCAACGACAAACAGTACAGTGCCACCTGAAGCAAAAGGGGTTACGTGTACTCCATCAACAAACCAAAGTGTTACAGCTACAAACAGTACAGTGCCACTTCGAGCAACAGGGTTTACGTCTACCCCACCAACAAACCAAACTGTTGCAACTATGAACAGTACAGTGCCACCTGGAGCAACAAGTGTTACGTCTACCCCATCAACAAACCAAAGTCTTGCAACGACAAACATTACAGTGCCACCTGGAGCAATAGGGGTTAGGTCTACCCCATCAACAAACCAAAGTGTTACAACTACTAACAGTACAGAGTCACATGGAGCAACAGGTGTTACGTCTACCCCATCAAAAAACCAAAGTGTTACAACTACAAACAGTACAAAGTCACCTGGAGCAACAGGGGTTAAGTCTACCTCATCAACAAACCAAACTGTTGCAACGACAAACAGTACAATGCCATCTGAAGCAAAAGGGGTTACGTCTACCCCATCAACAAACCAAAGTGTTACAACTACAAACAGGACAGTGCCACCTGGAGCAAGAGGTTTTACGTCTACCCCACCAACAAACCAAACTGTTGCAACTATAAACAGTACAGAGTCACCTGGAGCAAGAGAGTTTACGTCTACCCCATCAACAAACCAAAGTATCGCAACTACAAAAAGTACAGAGTCACCTCGAACAACAGGGTTTACGTCTACACCATCAACAATCCAAACTGTTGTAACGACAAACGTTACAGTGCCACCTGGAGCAATAGGGGTTAGGTCTACCCCATCAACAAACCAAAGTGTTACAACTACTAACAGTACAAAGTCACCTGGAGCAACAGGGGTTAAGTCTACCTCATTAACAAACCAAACTGTTGCAACGACAAACAGTACAATGCCATCTGAAGCAACAGGGGTTACGTCTACCCCATCAACAAACCAAAGTGTTACAACTACAAACAGTACAGTGCAACCTGGAGCAAAAGGTTTTACGTCTACCCCATCAACAAACCAAACTGTTGCAACTACAAACAGTACAGAGTCACCTAGAGCAAGAGGTTTTACGTCTGGCCCATCAACAAACCAAAGTATCGCAACTACAAAAAGTACAGAGTCACCTCGAACAACAGGGTTTACGTCTACACCATCAAAAAATCAAACTGTTGCAAGTACAAACATTACAGTGCCACCTGGAGCAATAGGGGTTAGGTCTACCCCATCAACAAATCAAAGTGTTACAACTACTAACAGTACAGAGTCACATGGAGCAACAGGTGTTACGTCTATCCCATCAAGAAACCAAAGTGTTACAACTACAAACAGTACAAAGTTACCTGGACCAACAGGGGTTAAGTCTACCTCATCAACAAACCAAACTGTTGCAACGACAAACAGTGCAATGCCATCTGAAGCAAAAGGGGTTACGTCTACCCCATCAACAAACCAAAGTTTTACAACTATAAACAGTACAGTGCCACCTAAAGCAACATGGTTTACGTCTACCCCACCAACAAACCAAAGTTTTACAACTATAAACAGTACAGAGTCACCTGGAGCAAGAGAGTTTACGTCTACCCCATCAACAAACCAAAGTATCGCAACTACAAAAAGTACAGAGTCACCTCGAACAACAGGGTTTACGTCTACACCATCAAAAAATCAAACTGTTGCAACTACAAACAGTACAGTATCACCTGGAAAAACAGGGGTTACGTCTACCCCATTAACAAACCAAAGTGTTAAAACTACACAGAGCACAGTGCCACCTGAAGCAACAGAGTTTACGTCTACCCCACCAACAAACCAAAGTTTTACAACTATAAACAGTACAGTGCCACCTAAAGCAACAGGGTTTACGTCTACCCCACCAACAAACCAAAGTTTTACAACTATAAACAGTAGAGAACCACCTGGAGCAAATGAGTTTACGTCTACCCCACCAACAAACCAAAGTTTTACAACTACAAACAGTACAGTGCCACCTGAAGCAACAGAGTTTACGTCTACCCCACCAACAAACCAAAGTTTTACAACTATAAACAGTACAGTGCCACCTGGAGCAACAGGGGTTACGTCTACCCCATTAACAAACCAAAGTGTTACAACTACAAACATTACAGTGTCACCTGGAGCAACAGGGGTTACGACTACCCCTTTAACAAACCAAAATGTAACAACTCCAAACAGCACAGTGCCACCTGAAGCAACAGACTTTACGTCTACCTCACCAACAAACCAAAGTTTTACAGCTACAAACAGTAAAGAGTCACCTCAAACAACAGGGTTTACGTCTACCCCATCAACAAACCAAACCGTTGCAAGTATGAACAGTACAGTGCCACCTGGAGCAACAAGTGTTACGTCTACCCCATCAACAATCCAAACCGTTGCAAGTATGAACAGTACAGTGCCACCTGGAGCAACAAGTGTTACGTCTACCCCATCAACAAACCAAAGTCTTGCAACGACAAACATTACAGTGCCACTTGGAGCAATAGGGTTAGGTCTACCCCATCAACAAACCAAAGTGTTACAACTACTAACAGTACAGAGTCACATGGAGCAACAGGTGTTACGTCTACCCCATCAAAAAACCAAAGTTTTACAACTACAAACAGTACAGTACCACCTGGAGCAACAGAGTTTAGGTCTACCACATCAACAAACCAATCTGTTACAACTGTAAACAGTACAGTGCCATCTGAAGCAACAGAGTTTACGTCTACCCCACGAACAAACCAAAGTTTTACAACTACAAACGGTACAGTGCCATCTGCAGCAACAGGGTTTACGTCTACCCCATCAACAAATCAAACTGTTTCAACTACAAACATTACAGTGCCACCAGAAGCAACAGAGTTTACGTCTACCCCATATACAAACCAAAGTATCGCAACTACAAAAAGTACAGAGTCACCTCGAACAACAGGGGTTACGCCTACCCCACCAACAAACCAAAGTTTTACAACTATAAACAGTACAGTGCCATCTGGAGCAACAGGGGTTACGTCTACCCCATCAATAAACCAAACTGTGGCAACTACAAACAGTACAGTGCCACCTGGAGCAACAGGGGTTACGCCTACCCCACCAATAAACAAAACTGTTGCAACTAAAAACAGTACAGTACCACCTGGAGCAACAGGTGTTATGTCTAACCCATCAACAAACCAAAGTCTTGCAACGACAAACATTACAGTGCCACCTGGAGGAACAGAGGTTAGGTCTACCCCACCAACAAACCAAACTGTTGCAACTATAAACAGTACAGAGTCACCTGGAGCAAGAGAGTTTACGTCTACCCCATCAACAAACCAAAGCACCGCAACTACAAAAAGTACAGAGTCACCTCGAACAACAGGGTTTACGTCTACACCATCAAAAAATCAAACTGTTGCAAGTACAAACAGTACAGTACCACCTGGAGCAACAGGGGTTACGTCTACCCCATCAATAAACCGAGGTGTTACAACTATGAACAGTACAGTGCCACCTGGAGCAATAAGTGTTACGTCTACCCCATCAAACCAAAGTCTTGCAACGACAAACAGTACAGTGCCACCTGGAGCAACAAGTGTTACGTCTACCCCATCAACAATCCAAACTGTTGCAACGACAAACATTACAGTGCCACCTGGAGCAATAGGGGTTAGGTCTACCCCATCAACAAACCAAAGTGTTACAACTACTAACAGTACAGAGTCACATGGAGCAACAGGTGTTACGTCTACCCCATCAAAAAACCAAAGTGTTACAACTACAAACAGTACAAAGTCACCTGGAGCAACAGGGGTTAAGTCTACCTCATCAACAAACCAAACTGTTGCAACGACAAACAGTACAATGCCATCTGAAGCAAAAGGGGTTACGTCTACCCCATCAACAAACCAAAGTGTTACAACTACAAACAGGACAGTGCCACCTGGAGCAAGAGGTTTTACGTCTACCCCACCAACAAACCAAACTGTTGCAACTATAAACAGTACAGAGTCACCTGGAGCAAGAGAGTTTACGTCTACCCCATCAACAAACCAAAGTATCGCAACTACAAAAAGTACAGAGTCATCTCGAACAACAGGGTTTACGTCTACACCATCAAATAATCAAACTGTTGCAAGTACAAACAGTACAGTACCACCTGGAGCAACAGGCGTTACGTCTACCCCATCAACAAACCAAAGTGTTACAACTACAAACATTACAGTGTCAACTGGAGCAACAGGGGTTACGCCTACCCCACCAACAAACAAAACTGTTGCAACTATAAACAGTACAGTGCCACCTGGAGCAACAGGTGTTACGTCTACCCCATCAACAAACCAAAGTCTTGCAACTACAAACAATACAGTGCCACCTGGAGGAACAGAGTTTAGGTCTACCCCACCAACAAACCAATCTGTTGCAACTGTAAACAGTACAGTGCCATCTGAAGCAACAGAGTTTACGTCTACCCCACGAACAAACCAAAGCACCGCAACTACAAAAAGTACAGAGTCACCTCGAACAACAGGGTTTACGTCTACACCATCAAAAAATCAAACTGTTGCAAGTACAAACAGTACAGTACCACCTGGAGCAACAGGGGTTACGTCTACCCCATCAATAAACCGAGGTGTTACAACTATGAACAGTACAGTGCCACCTGGAGCAATAAGTGTTACGTCTACCCCATCAAACCAAAGTCTTGCAACGACAAACAGTACAGTGCCACCTGGAGCAACAAGTGTTACGTCTACCCCATCAACAATCCAAACTGTTGCAACGACAAACATTACAGTGCCACCTGGAGCAATAGGGGTTAGGTCTACCCCATCAACAAACCAAAGTGTTACAACTACTAACAGTACAGAGTCACATGGAGCAACAGGTGTTACGTCTACCCCATCAAAAAACCAAAGTGTTACAACTACAAACAGTACAAAGTCACCTGGAGCAACAGGGGTTAAGTCTACCTCATCAACAAACCAAACTGTTGCAACGACAAACAGTACAATGCCATCTGAAGCAAAAGGGGTTACGTCTACCCCATCAACAAACCAAAGTGTTACAACTACAAACAGGACAGTGCCACCTGGAGCAAGAGGTTTTACGTGTACCCCACCAACAAACCAAACTGTTGCAACTATAAACAGTACAGAGTCACCTGGAGCAAGAGAGTTTACGTCTACCCCATCAACAAACCAAAGTATCGCAACTACAAAAAGTACAGAGTCACCTCGAACAACAGGGTTTACGTCTACACCATCAAAAAATCAAACTGTTGCAAGTACAAACAGTACAGTACCACCTGGAGGAACAGGGGTTACGTCTACCCCATCAATAAACCAAAGTGTTACAACTACAAACATTACAGTGTCACCTGGAGCAACAGGGGTTACGCCTACCCCACCAATAAACAAAACTGTTGCAACTAAAAAACAGTACAGTACCACCTGGAGCAACAGGTGTTATGTCTACCCCATCAACAAACCAAAGTTTTACAACTACAAACAGTAGAGAACCACCTGGAGCAACAGAGTTTAGGTCTACCCCATCAACAAACCAATCTGTTGCAACTGTAAACAGTACAGTGCCATCTGAAGCAACAGAGTTTACGTCTACCCCACCAACAAACCAAAGTTTTACAACTACAAACAGTACAGTGCCACCTGAAGCAACAGAGTTTACGTCTACCCCACCAACAAACCAAAGTTTTACAACTACAAACAGTACAGTGCCACCTGAAGCAACAGAGTTTACGTCTACCCCACCAACAAACCAAAGTTTTACAACTACAAACAGTACAGTGCCACCTGAAGCAACAGAGTTTACGTCTACCCCACCAACAAACCAAAGTTTTACAACTACAAACAGTACAGTGGCACCTGGAGCAACAGGGGTTACGTCTACCCCACCAAGAAACCAAAGTTTTACAACTATAAACAGTACAGTGCCACCTGAAGCAACAGGGTTTACGTCTACCCCACCAACAAACCAAACTGTTGCAACGACAAACAGTACAGTGCCATCTGAAGCAACAGAGTTTACGTCTACCCCACGAACAAACCAAAGTTTTACAACTACAAACAGTACAGTGCCACCTGAAGCAACAGAGTTTACGTCTACCCCACGAACAAACCAAACTGTTGCAACTACAAACAGTACAGTGCCACCTGAAGCAACAGAGTTTACGTCTACCCCACCAACAAACCAAACTGTTGCAACTACAAACAGTACAGAGTCATCTCGAACAACAGGGTTTACGTCTACACCATCAAATAATCAAACTGTTGCAACTACAAAAAGTACAGAACCACCTAGAGGAACAGAGTTTACGTCTACCCCACCAACAAACCAAACTGTTGCAACTACAAACAGTTCAGTGGCACCTGGAGCAACAGGGGTTACGTCTACCCCACCAAGAAACCAAACTGTTGCAACTACAAACAGTACAGTGCCACCTGAAGCAACAGAGTTTACGTCTACCCCACCAACAAACCAAAGTTTTACAACTACAAACAGTACAGTGCCACCTGAAGCAACAGAGTTTACGTCTACCCCACCAACAAACCAAAGTTTTACAACTACAAACAGTACAGTGCCACCTGAAGCAACAGAGTTTACGTCTACCCCACGAACAAACCAAACTGTTGCAACTACAAACAGTACAGAACCACCTGAAGGAACAGAGTTTACGTCTACCCCACCAAAAAACCAAAGTATCGGAACTACAAACAGTAAAGAGTCACCTCAAACAACAGGGTTTACGTCTACCCCATCAACAAATCAAACTGTTGCAACTACAAATAGTACAGTACCACCTCTAGCAACAGGTGTTACGTCTACCCCATCAACAAACCAAAGTTTTACAACTATAAACAGTACAAAGTCATCTGGAGCAAAAGGTTTTACGTCTACCCCATCAACAAACCAAACTTTTGCAACTACAAAAAGTACAGTGCCACCTTTAAAGCAAAAGGGGTTAAATTCTACCCCATCAACAAACCAAGTGTTACAACTACTAACAGTACAGAGTCACATGGAGCAACGTTGTTACGTCTACCCCATCCAACAAAGCCAAAGTGTTACATCTACAAACAGTACAAAGTGCTATTTCGAGCAACAGGGTTTACGCCTACCCCCACCAAGAAACCAAACTGTTGCAACTACAAACAGTAAAGAGTCACCTCGAAGCAACATGGGGTTTACGTCTATCCCATCCAACAATCCAAACTGTTTTAACTACAAACAGTTCAGTACCACCTGGAGGAACAGGGGTTACGTCTACCCCATCAACAAACCAAACTGTTGCAACTACAAACAGTACAGTGCGACCTGGGGCAACAGGGGTTACGTCTACCCCATCAACAAACCAAACTGTATCGCAACTACAGCAACAGTACAGTGCCACCTCGAAGCAACAGGGGTTACGTCTACACCTATCAACAAACCAAAGTGTTACAAGTATAAACAGTACAGTGCAACCTGGAGCAACAGCGGGTTACGTCTAAACCATCAACAAACCAAATTGTAATGGCAACGACAAACATCACAGTGCAACCTGGAGCAACAGGATTTACGTCTACCTCATCAACAAACCAACGTTCCTTAATGAGAAACATTGACAGTGCCACCTGGAGCAACAGGGGTTACGTCTACTCAATCAACAAACCAAGGTGTTACAACTAGAAAGAGCAGAGTGTCATCTAGAGCAACAGGGGTTACGTCTACCCCGTCAACAGAGCAAAAATTAGCCAACAACTACAAACAGTACAGATTCACCTGAAGGAACAGAGTTTACGTCTACCCCACCAAAAAACCAAAAATTTACACCTACAAACAGTACAGTGCTACCTGAAGCAACAGAGTTTACGTCTACCACACGAACAAACCAAAGAGTTACAACTGAAACGGTACAGTGGCACTTCGAGTAACAGGGTTTACGTCTATTCCACCAACAAACAGAAACTGTTGGAACTACAAACAGTACAGAGTCACCTGGAGCAACAGAGTTTACGTCTACCACATCCAACAGACAAGAGTGTTGCAACGACAAACATTGCAGTGTCACCTGAAGCAACAGAGGTTACGGCTACACCATCAACAAACCAAAGTGTTACAACTACTAACAGCACAGCGTCACCTGGAGGAACAGGGGTGACGTCTACCCCATCAACCAACCAAAGTGTAACAACAACAAACAGTACAATACCTTCTGGAGGAAGAGGTTTTACGTCTACCCCATCAATAAACCAAACTGTTGCAACGAAGCGAGTACAGTGGCACGTGGAGCAACAGGGGTTACGTCTACCCCATCAACAAACCAAAGTTTTACAACTACAAACAGTACAGTGCCACCTGAAGGAACAGAGTTTATGTCTTCCCCATCAACAAGCCAAAGATTTACGACTTTAAAAAGTACAGAGCCAACTGTATCAACAGAGGTTATGTCTTCCCCATCAACAAACGATGGCGTTGGAGCTGTAAACTCAAAGTCAAGCCCACCAAAAGAAAAGGTACCATCACTATCAAGAGATTTTGAGCGAAGCACACCAAAATATCTATCAACTGATATAGAGCAAACAACATCCGCAGAACCGGTGAAGTCATCTCCCCCGGATTCAACTAAAACTGACGGTCTCGAGGAAACGAAGTTTTTTAGTAAGTGTTTTTAACATTTTCAACGAAAACATGAACTTCTTAAGATAAGACTTTTTTAACACTTCTTTAGTGCCATGTTTCTGCGGACCGAAAATTAATGTTCACCTTTGTTTCATTTCATTAAAAATTATATACTCTGTTGGATTACCTATGGTGGCTATTTTAATTTAAACTAGAATTTTTTTTTCTTTTTTTTTTTTTTTGCGGTAAATGTCTGTTTAGGATATACTTTACATTATCATTCATTCCATGATTATGTTTCCACGAGGCGCTATAAAATTAATGTCCATTTTGAAAGCGCTAATTATGTGAAAAAAATCGAGAGTCAATTTCAGTGACAAAATACACTCTTTTTTTTATTAACTGACCATCTTTTTTTCTTCAAGAAGAGTTCCAATGGAAAAAAGTGTAACTTCGTTGTTTGAACGTTTGAAAGTGAATTTACGCTGTTTACATCACTCTTAAGTTAAATTACCCTGACGCTACACACATTAATCAAT
>JAWDGP010002647.1:15000-68570 GCA_033675545.1 Elysia crispata | reverse complement strand
ATGTTTTCATCGTCTCCAAAGCCTTTATTTTTAATAATTCAGTCCAGAAAACGATCCTGCTATTAAAAGTTAGGAAGGGAAAGCTGTGGTGATGTAAATTTAATCATGGCTTGAGGCGGTGGGAGGGAGACACACGTCACCATGGTGGAAACAATCACTTGACCACAGGCTGGACCTGTCCGAGATGTTTCAAGTACACACACACACACACACACTAACCTTCCACGCGGCCTGGATGGCTGTGGTCTGATCCAGGAGTCCAGTGGAGGGGGATGGGGACTTCAACAGACTAGCTCTGCAGGGATTGGGAAAACAAGGGGTCGAGGGGGGTGGGGGAGAGAGATAGCTCTCTTCACGTGTTACCGAAATGTGTTACAGATGGTAAATTAATCACTGAAAAAAAGAATCACGCATACACTCAAAAGAAACCAAAAGCACAAACCCCCCCCCCCAAAAAAAAAAAATACAAACCCCTCCCCCCAAAAAAACAAAAGAAAAAAAACGCAACAACAACAACAACCATATAAACAACCAATAAACAACTTTTGGATAGAAAAAAAAAAACGAAATGAAATTTTTAAAAAATTCACGCATTGAAAAAAAAAACAATTAAAAACCCAAACACAACCCCCCCCCCCCCCCCCCCCCACACACACACAATAAAAAAACAAAAAAAACAAGAAGAACAAAAAACCGAAAAGAGAATAAAAAAAACCACACACACACACACACACAAACATAACACCAGTACTATTGATTAAAAAATAAGTCGAAATGAAATAATAATAAAAAAAAGTTGTTAACTGACATAAAACACTCAGCTTTCCCAGTGTTCCGGAGATGTGATAAATTCACCTCAACACATTTTTGATCATCACTATCAAACTTTTAAATGTCAATTACAAAACGCGAATCAGCATAGTAAATGTCATCCTATATCTCGACTTGTAATTGCAGTATTTGGACAAACATCTCAGACCCGGTACTGGTCAATCCGAGCTGTAACCCGATCCGCCTCAGTGAACCGAGTCACGGGTAATTAACCGGGCGGCTCAACTGACAAGAACTTCGCCTCATGTGAACCGCCACGAGCCGACCGTGGCTTTGAGTCAAAGTCCACCTGTCGAGTACTGGGTGGAGACAAACCAATTCCAGCCAGCTGGTGTACGGTGACGGTTACGAGTGAGATATTTTCATAACAAGTAGCTGTGGCGAAAACTGTTTTATCATGAGGCTCAATCTTCACTCTATGCAGTTTGTTAATTTGCATCAATTTCACCGGCCGTCTGTCAGAATGTCAATCTGTCGGTCTCCTGCCTCTCCACCCCTCACCCTTCCCTCCGTCCTATACTATGTACCCATTGAAACCCCTGACTTGACTCTATGCCCTCCCCCCCTCCTCTCACACCGCTTCAGAATTGTAACTTTCTACTTTCTGCAACACGTGCGACCTTCACAATGCCCGGAAATACTTACATAGAGCAGGGCTTAGAGGACAATGAAATTTGAGTCCACCTTAAACTTTTTTTTCCAATGCATAACGAGTGTCTACCTGAACGGCCCCTGGTGAGATCTGTTACGCCTCTAGGTTCCTCCTCTGGGCCGTCCTGAACCTATATAAAGCGACGTTTCCAAACCTGGGGTACCTTCACCCTCTAGGAGTACTCGTCCAGGTCCACCGGGAAAACCTGCACCAGTTTCACTCTTCACCTTCCACGGTAAGTAACAGTAAAGTTATGGTATCTTTAGAACATTAGAAAAGTGATTCAGGTTTTTTTTTCTTATCACTGCAATCCTCGACAACCCACTTTTTGCACAAATTTTTTTTTCTTAATTAAGAAACATTCTAGGATAAATTTTCTTAATGAGGGCCAGATAAAAATGTACCACCAATTTCAGTATTTGACAGTGAAGTAAAAAACAGAAAAACTTGTAAAAAAAACCCCAACAACCTTCACCAAATTTATTCTTGTAAAAGACTGTGTAGTCGTTGTAAGCTCAAGGACTTTGTTGGAAGTTTTCTTAGTACAACCTGTGCTCTTGGCAGTTATGTAGATAGCTAGACGCTTCTACCATACTCTGCACTGGTCATCTGACTGAATTTCTTCTGATTAGTGAGTGTGCAGACATTACCTAGACATTATCTAGACTTTACCTCTAAATTTACCTTAGACATTATTAGGCTTTACCTAAACATTTCCTAGACATTACATATACTTTATCTTATACCAATACTTTACCTAGAGATTTCCGAAACGTCACTTAAACCTAATCTAGACAATTATCTGAACACAGTCTGACACTTTTCCGATTTTTCGATCGTATTTTAAATATCAGTGAATAAAATAGGCTGGAATCTCTTCTTGGTAACAAGGCCAAGATATCAAAACGATAAACATTCGACTTTTAATTGAGGTTCATACATCACAGAGAGACCTGGATTATTCCACTGTAGTAGATTTCCTTAGCAGTTAACATGATAAAAAAGACTTGTAAATAGATAGGTAGATAGATTGATTGAGGAATAGATAGAGAGAGAGAAAGAGAGAGAAAGAGAGAGAGAGAGAGAGAGAGAGAGAGAGAGAGAGAGAGAGAGAGAGAGAGAGAGAGAGAGAGAGAGAGAGAGAGAGAGAGAGAGAGAGAGAGAGAGAGAGAGAGAGAGAGAGAGAGAGAGAGAGAGAGAGAGAGAGAGAGAGAGAGAGAGAGAGAGAGAGAAAGAGAGAGTGAGTCAGGGAGTAAGTGAATGAGAAAAGAAATCTTTTAGGAAGAGGAACTTTCTCAGGTCGGTAATTTCGATTGACTGAATATATCCACGCTCGATGCACCACAACTTTTAATTCTACCCAAGATAAACACCTTTATTAAAGATTCCTCTGGGAAGTTCGGAAACAAAAGTAACTTACTAAGGAAGCTGAAATAACTTCTAACTTTTATAGAAGGTATAGAAAAGAGAGAATGTGTTTTATGAAACGAAAATAACCATCAGTTTAGGAAACATCATACGTCACAAGAAACCCACCAGTCATAAGTTGCCTTTTATTGTGGATTGAATTTATTCGAGCTATTATTCCTACAATAAGTTCCTACGAAAATCGGCTAAAAAACTATAGGCTTGTCGAATTGTCTTTATCGATCTATCACTACACCAAACAATGATAGCTAGAGGAGTGACTATGAGGCATCACCTTTCAAGCGCTGCTTCCCTACGTGGTTTACACCAGCTACGAAGTTCAATATAAGTAGGGTAATTACTTTGCTTCCTTTTTGTCAACAACAGTGATATGCTGTGCCTGTGCTCGAGAGTATAAGATAGAAAAAAAAATTAGTTAGATATGATAGGATGCAAGTTAGCAGGATCCACTATTCCCAAATATATGTACATCATGTTTTAATTCACTAAAGAAGCGAATTTTTGCAGAAGTTTTGGAAACTTAGAAGACCTGGTATTGTTTTCTTTTTGTTTCTATTTTGTTTAGTATACAAAAAAAATTTTCTGCCTGGTTATAAGTTAACGGAGAGCTAAAACTCCCAAGAATTTCCGTTAGCGGAAATATGAATGTATCTAATAATCAATGTTCTTTATCAAAGTTTCAGCTAAACAATTCAGACAACCATTTTTAAATACACAATTCATTTAAGTTACTTAAAAAGCCTTCACACAACGAATTTTAAATGAATTATTCACGCAATTAATTTTATGTAAACTATTCACACAACTAATTTTAGATAAACCATTCACATAGCGAATTTAAATAAACTGTTAACACACATAATTGTTTAACTCATCTATATCTTATCATTTCCAATCCACAGCTTGTAGACTTAGCTCGAGCACCATGAATCCTTCACACATTGCCCAAGCCAGAGAGATGATGTCCGACACAGTGGACAAGACCAAGATGTACGTGGACATGGACCAGTCCAAGGCTTACGCCGAGCACCGGCCCAGATACACTGACGAGCTGTTTAAGACAATAGTGGACTACTGCAAGGAGACCAACCCTAACCTTAACCTGGCCGTGGATATTGGGTGTGGACCTGGCATGAGTACCATCGGGTTTGCCAAGTACTTCAAGAAGGTGAGAGCTCACCCATCGCCTTTTCATTTAAATAATTTTTCTGCGATAATTATTTTAACATATCTAACGACAAGGAATTCACCTACTTGCAGCAAGTTGAATCTTAACTTACAGGCCAAAATTTTGGAATCATTAAATTAAAAAAAATATTTATGACTTTACGTTTGTTTTGTACCATAACTCAGAAAAGAAAACTTTAATTTTAATTTCATTTTAGGTAGAATTTTTTTACCCATTTTAAACCACACGTATACATTATACATCAATTTCGAGAATTCGATTTTACGTTAGTTTTTTTTTCTTTATATATACACATGAATGGAAACATATATATATATATATATATATATATATATATATATATATATATATATATATATATATATATATATATATATATATATAAAAAGAGTTCTGTAACGTCTAAGATTAAACCCAAAAAAAAAAAAAAAATTGAAAAGGCATATCGTGGTATTCTTCCACTGCTTTGCAAATTACATTCATAATAAACTGTCTTTGAAGATAGTACAGCAAAGTGGACACACTTCTCAACTTCTTCGCACATTTATCAACCACTACCCTATTCACTTTATACAAACAAAAATATATTTTTTTTAAAATTAACACTGAATGTGGACGTTTAAGAAGTGCGGTACATGTAAAAAGGCAAAAAAATCACCACTTGCCCTTCGAATGCCTTAATTTTTCTTTCACTTGAAACACTTATCTAGGTCATCGGTGTTGACGTCAGTGAGACCCAGATCGCATGCGCACCAAAAGACGTTCCTAACTGTGAGTTCAAGGTCGGCTACTCTGACAAACTTCCGTTCATCAAGTCTGGATCAGTGGACCTGGTGTGCTCAGGAGAATCTTTCAATCTGATGCCACAGAAAGAGTAAGTTACACGCCGTCCTGGTCAAAAAGATTAATTGAACCTGACAAAAGTTTCTTCGATTCTTATGTATCCATCAATTCAAAGAGCGGATGCATCTCATCCATCTCTGTCTCTTTTCCTTCCTCTATATCTTTATCTCCCTCTTTCTCTTTTAAAGTAATCTTGTAAAACCTACAGTATGTTTTGATTAACATACGTACTTTTAAATTAATTTGTAATGAAGCTGTTATGCCAGACGAAAAAAGACCAATCCCACTCAATTACAAAACATTTCTGAAGTATTTTAACAGAGTTTTACTTACACCTCTTGCCATTTTCTTCTCCTTCCTCCCCCCCGCAGAACATTTGCCGAGGCAGACAGAGTCCTGAAGCCTGGTGGTACAATCGCCATTTTCGGCTATGACCTTCCATCATCAGACAACCCAGAGATTAATGCTGTGATACAGAAGGTCAGGTGGAATTGATAGAAGGAATGATAGACATAAGTAAATTACGTGTTCATAGCAATCACAAGAGGGGGGGGGGGGGAAATTGAAATCAAGTGTTTAAAAATATACTAAAAAAAAAACAACAAACAAACAAACAATACAATTCTGAATGTTACATTTGATTTGCGAAAAAGCCATTGGTTTTTTTGATTGAGAGAAAAGCTTTACAAGCCCAGTCCACCTCTGACGGTGATCTCAAACCTTAGGAGAAAGCAACAGCGCAAAAAAATTAAAATGAACTTAACCTAAAAATTCTGACGACTTTCAATTTCCCATCTCTTTAAAATGTGTGTTTTATGACATCTTCTCCCTAGAGATAAATGAAAAAACAATCCCAAAAGAACAAACACAGATTCTACAGAAATAAAAAAATGAAAATTTTATAGAAAATAAGTTAGAAGTATGGCTAGTTATTAGTGACTGCTTCTTAGCTTTACAATTTCTATATTCATGTTTCCCCTTGTAGATGTTCCTGACCATGATTCCCTACTGGCCCAAGCAATCCACCCAGCTGTTTGACAAGTTCGCCTCAGTAGAGATTCCCTACCCAGGCTGGACCAGGTTAGTGATAGTAGAAATAGTAATAGTAGTAGTAGTAGTAGTAGTAGTAGTGGTGGTGGTGGTGGTTGATGTGGTAGATGTTCCTGACCATGATTCCCTACTGGCCCAAGCAATCCACCCAGCTGTTTGACAAGTTCGCTTCTGTAGAGATTCCCTACCCTGGCTGGATCAGGTTAGTGATAGTAGAAATAGTAATAGTAGTAGTAGTAGTAGTAGTGGTGGTGGTGGTGGTTGATGTGGTAGATGTTCCTGACCATGATTCCCTACTGGCCTAAGCAATCCACCCAGCTGTTTGACAAGTTCGCTTCTGTAGAGATTCCCTACCCAGGCTGGACCAGGTTAGTGGTAGTAGTAGTAGTAGTAGTAGTAGTAGTAGTAGTAGTAGTAGTAGTAGTAGTAGTAGTAGTGGTGGTGGTGGTGGTGGTGGTTGATGTGGTAGATGTTCCTGACCATGATTCCCTACTGGCCCAAGCAATCCACCCAGCTGTTTGACAAGTTCGCTTCTGTAGAGATTCCCTACCCAGGCTGGACCAGGTTAGTGATAGTAGTAGTAGTAGTAGTAGTAGTGGTGGTGGTGGTTGATGTGGTAGATGTTCCTGACCATGATTCCCTACTGGCCCAAGCAATCCACCCAGCTGTTTGACAAGTTCGCTTCTGTAGAGATTCCCTACCCTGGCTGGATCAGGTTAGTGATAGTAGAAATACTAGTAGTAGTAGTGGTGGTGGTGGTGGTTGATGTGGTAGATGTTCCTGACCATGATTCCCTACTGGCCCAAGCAATCCACCCAGCTGTTTGACAAGTTCGCTTCTGTAGAGATTCCCTACCCTGGCTGGATCAGGTTAGTGATTGTAGAAATAGTAATAGTAGTAGTGGTGGTGGTGGTGGTTGATGTGGTAGATGTTCCTGACCATGATTCCCTACTGGCCCAAGCAATCCACCCAGCTGTTTGACAAGTTCGCTTCTGTAGAGATTCCCTACCCTGGCTGGATCAGGTTAGTGGTAGTAGTAGTAGTAGTGGTGGTGGTGGTGGTTGATGTGGTAGATGTTCCTGACCATGATTCCCTACTGGCCCAAGCAATCCACCCAGCTGTTTGACAAGTTCGCTTCTGTAGAGATTCCCTACCCAGGCTGGATCAGGTTAGTGGTAGTAGTAGTAGTAGTAGTAGTAGTAGTAGTAGTAGTAGTAGTAGTAGTAGTAGCAGCAGTAGTAAAAGTTGTAGTAGTAGTAGAAGTAGTAGTAGTGGTAGTAGTAGTAGTAGTAGTAGTAGTAGTAGTAGTAGTAGTAGTAGTAGTAGTAGTAGTAGTAGTTGTTGTAGTAGTAGCAGCAGCAGCAGTAGTAGTAGTAGTAGTAGTAGTAGTAGTAGTAGTAGTAGTAGTAGTAGTAGTAGTAGTAGTAGTAGTAGTAGAAGTGGTAGTATAAGTTGTAGTAGTTGCAGTAGTAGTAGTAGTAGTAGTAGTAGTAGTAGTAGTAGTAGTAGTAGTAGTAGTAGTAGTAGTAGTAGTAGTAGTAGTAGTAGTAGGTGTTGTAGTTGTTAGTAATGTTTCTTATGAAATTATCAGAGGTACTTGTATTTGAAATTGTATTTTCGGGATCTTTATGAAAGCAATAAAACCTAGTAAAGTTAAAAGAAATCCAGAAGGAACACTGTCGATCAAACTTTAGAATAAAAAATTCTAAGACAGATATTACTGGCAGAGTGACCCATCTCCAAGATTCTTTGATCTGGCCACTCTCAAATTAGCCGCTCATTCATGAAAAATAAAAGAACTTAAGATTCCAGATTTTCCAAGGTGCTCACAACAGGATTCAACCGGACAATACTCTACCATCCTGTGTTTGACCCCCACCTCTCCTCCCCACAACTCCTCCACAGAAATGACTCCCTGAAGCTGACCATGAGGGTTGACGTGAACAAATACATGGGGATGATGAAGTCCACCTGGCCAGTGGTTGCCTACTCCAAGGAACATCCCAACGAGGACTTCGTGGGCGATATCGCTAAACAGTGAGAAACTTTCGGGAAAGCATATTGATTTTGTATAGATTATTTTTCTGGCTTACCAAACCTTATTTAGTCCTATACAATTATTCCATAACCAACCAATGCAAGTCTCATAATACAATCGGTGGAGCAGTTTTCCGAAAATGTCCTTCAATCTATTATGGTCATAATCTCTTTTTCTCCTTGAAATTATTTACTGATCCTCATACGAGTTTCAGATAAAGACCTGAACCTGAAACATCTTGGTACAAAAGCAAGATGTCTTTGGTAGTGTACGAGCTTCAGTTTTGAAATTCCCATAAAATGGTTACAATTACATGGTCATAAATTAAATCTGTTCCCGACTGCCAAGTAATTAGTGGACGGAACGGGAGGCTGAGGGTGTGGACGTTTGGAGAGGCACGGGAGAGATGAGAAGAACAGACTACGTGCTCTTTTAGCGTTTATCTTTATCTTGTATCACCTTTCCATAATATCATGGTGTAAGAATTTGACAGGTATGTAGTGGACAATTAACACGAATTCCTAGAATAAACAATAATTTTGTAATGTTTTCTCTGCTTTTTCCCTCAGAATTCGTGAAATCCTGGCTAAATCTGGCTCCAGCACACAGGAATACAACATCAACTACAACCTCTTCATCCTCATGGGACACAAGCCAAAAAATTAAACTATAAAGCATAATTTATCTCTCCAAAATACATATTCTTCTCCGTAATTCTGTCTCAGGTTCTAAAGTTATCCACTCTGCATTATTATTTATTTATTCAAAGAATCTCATATATACAGTGTGGAACATTTCAACCATGTCGATCATAGGAATTAAATAAAGATGAAATCCGTGATTTTGTGTGTTTTGAAAATTATTGTAAGAATGATATACATGTTGTCTTTACCTGCAGGCGAACAAAACTAAAATCAATTTGCCTTCATACTTTGTATGTGTCTGTCAGTACTTTGGGTTTTACCATTTTTCTTTGCTTTTCCTCTCTTTCTAATTCTATTTCTCTTTCTATTTTTCTTGCATGTTTATTCTTATCAATCAAAGATTCTACACTTCATAGCTTCTCCGCATATTCCATTTTAATCTGTCATATTATAAACATAAATAATATTATTATATATCAAACTCCCTTGTCCTCTATCTTTATATTACTCTCCCACCTTTTTTCCTCCATTCACCATTTCCAATTCCTCCCCTTTATTTTCCTGTTCATTTCACCATCTTTCTATCGTCCCAATCCTTTCATAAAATTACACAAAATCAGAAACAAAAGATAATTCTTCCATCTAACTTATTGAGTCTATTCCGGGAAGAAAAATTGGAAATTATTTACAAATTTCGTTTTTCATTCAATAGTTTTGCGCAAAAATAAAAGAAACAGACAAACAATCCAATTATCCCTAAAAAAATCTTATAGCAGCTAGAAGGGCAGAGATTGGTGAAATAAAAAAAATCATGGTTGCGGGATATAAATATAGACATCAATGGATTTAAAATATGGTCTTACGAGATATCATTCTATAAATCCACGAAATTGTTAACTAAAGGATTAGGTAGTCAGAGAAAACAAAAATTCACAGCCTTATAACATCTCTCTTCCCCACGTAAAACATCACTGCATCTTTCAACAGTATTCTAGAGTATTGTATAAAAAGTCTAGAAGCCCTTCAGAGTAAAAGTTCTCGAGCAATGCACAAAAAGATGTCTCAGGTATTACATTAACAGGATGTTGAACCGGGTACAGGTTCTCGAGTATTGCAATAACAGGATGCTGCCTGCCACGAGTAGAACTTCTCGAGTAAAGCTAAAAAAAAGAGACAATGTCTTTATGTTTTAGCAGAATACTGTCTCGAGAACAGGTGCAGGTTCTCTAGTATTGCTCTAATACTACGGTGTCTCAAGTACAGGTTCTCTAGTGCTGAACTAATAAAATTCTGTCTCGAGTAAAGGTTCACTGGTGCTGAACTAAAAGAATGCTGTTTCAAGTACAGGTTCTCTAGTATTGCTCTAATACTATGGTGTCTCAAGCACAGGTTCTCTAGTATTGCTCTAATACTATGGTGTCTCAAGTACAGGTCCCCTGGTATTGCTCTAATACTATGGTGTCTCAAGTACAGGTTCCCTGGTATTGCTCTAATACTATGGTGTCTCAAGTACAGGTTCTCTGGTATTGCTCTAATACTATGCTGTCTCAAGTACAGGTTCTCTGGTATTGCTCTAATACTATGGTGTCTGAAGTACAGGTTCCTTGGTATTGCTCTAATATTATGGTGTCTCAAGTACAGGTTCTCTAGAATTGCTCTAATACTATGGCGTCTCAAGTACAGGTTCTCTAGAATTGCTCTAATACTATGCTGTCTCAAGTACAGGTTCTCTAGAATTGCTCTAATAGCATGCTGTCTCAAGTACAGGTTCTCTGGTATTGCTTTAATACTATGCTATCTCAAGTACAGATTCTCTAGTGCTGAACTAATAGGATACTGTCTAGAGTACAGGTTCTCTAGTGCTGAACTAATAAGATACTGTCTTGAGTACAGGTTCTCTGGTGCTGAATTAATAAGATACTGTCTAGAGTACAGGTTCTCTAGTGCTGAACTAATAAGATACTGTCTAGAGTACAGGTTCTTTAGTGCTGAACTAATAAGATACTGTCTAGAGTACATGTTCTCTAGTGCTGAACTAATAAGATACTGTCTAGAGTACAGGTTCTCTAGTGCTGAACTAATAAGATACTGTCTAGAGTACAGGTTCTCTAGTGCTGAACTAATAAGATACTGTCTTGAGTACAGGTTCTCTGGTGCTGAATTAATAAGATACTGTCTAGAGTACATGTTCTCTAGTGCTGAACTAATAAGATACTGTCTAGAGTACAGGTTCTCTAGTGCTGAACTAATAAGATACTGTCTAGAGTACAGGTTCTCTAGTGCTGAACTAATAAGATACTGTCTTGAGTACAGGTTCTCTGGTGCTGAATTAATAAGATACTGTCTAGAGTACAGGTTCTCTAGTGCTGAACTAATAAGATACTGTCTAGAGTACAGGTTCTTTAGTGCTGAACTAATAAGATACTGTCTTGAGTACAGGTTCTCTAGTGCTGAATTAATAAGATACTGTTTAGAGTACAGGTTCTCTAGTGCTGAATTAATAAGATACTGTTTAGAGTACAGGTTCTCTAGTGCTGAATTAATAGAATACTGTCTTGAGTACAGGTTCTCTAGTGCTGAACTAATAAGATACTGTCTAGGGTACAGGTTCTCTAGTGCTGAACTAATAAGATACTGTTTAGAGTACAGGTTCTCTAGTGCTGAATTAATAGAATACTGTCTTGAGTACAGGTTCTCTAGTGCTGAACTATTAGAATACTGCCTTTAGTACAGGTTCTCTTGCAAACTTAATTACAGGTTTTCGAGGACTGAACTGACAGGATGCTGTCTCGATTACATGAGATCATTCGGAAATGTCATTATTGTATTCCTATTTGATAAGATTAACTAATTTTTACACATTCCCGGTTAGGTTTACATTGCATTATCATTATTTCAAATCATTGAATAGTTAATGTATCTAAGTCGAGTATGGTTATTATTCTATTCCATTAAATAATATATACATTAGGATTGGGTTACGAGGCGGAATACATTCACTCGAGTCCTTGATTTAATTTATGATAAAAATACAATTTTCTTATCTGATTATTTTAAGCGATAGTCAAAAATAATTATTTGTGAACAATTTTTTTTTATTCTAAATTAAACGTAATCGATATACACCATAAAAATCAGTTTCGGCAATTTTTTTTTCTGAATCTGTGAAAATATTGGTATAACCTTTTATACGAGGGCTCTTTCAGAAATAACCGAAAAATGCCCATTGCTCAGCAACCAGTGGAGCTTTTTTAATTCTGTAAACGACATGATATTCCTTATTTCCTTACGGATATTCCCAGAAATTATGAAGTGCATCATTTTGCACAATGAATGTCTAGACGATTTTAAAGATGGCGGCCCACCTTGAAACTTGGTCAAAGGAGGAAATCAGAGCTGTCATACGTTTTTTGAACGCCAAAAGTCTGAATCCTACCGAAATTCATAAAGAACTTCAGAGTGTATATGGTGAGCATGTTATAAGCCGTACACAAGTCTATCACTGGTGTAATTTGTTTGAAGCCGGCCATTCCGACTTGACAGACAGGGAAGGGAGAGGGCGTTCGATAACTGCGACGTCAGAAGACAATGTGAAGCGAGTTGATGAGCTTATTCGTCAAGACAGGAGGTTGAAACTTCATGAAATCGCAAGCAGTCTTGAAATTTCGGAAACTTCTGCCCATAGAATTGTATTTGATGAACTTGGCTACAGAAAAGTCAGCGCAAGATGGGTTCCTAAGCAACTGACCGATAATCATAAAGAACAAAGATTGGACATCTGCAGGGAACTTTTGAGAAGAAGCAAGAGCTCACGCAGGGTTCACGGGCATACTGCCAACGCCGGCGGAGACTTTCTAGGCTACGATGTGACTTTTCTTGACAGCTTAGTCACCGGTGATGAGACTTGGTTGCACCATTGCACCCCAGAAACAAAGCAAGATTCGATGACATGGAAACATCCATCCTCACCTGTCGCGAAGAAATTCAAAGTCATGCGGTCAGCAAAGAAAATAATGGGAACTGTTTTCTTGGACAGTCGTGGTGTTGTTCTGTTCGAAACCTTACAACCTGGAGAAACAATCAATGCTGCAAGGTACTGCCAAACTCTTGACAAGCTTAGGGAGGCCATTCGCAGAAAGCGCCCAGGGCAGTTGACCAACGGGGTCATTTTGCAACACGACAACGCTACACCCCACACAGCACGAGTGACGCAAGGTTGGCTAGAGAAATATGGATGGGAGATTTTGCCACACCCACCACACAGTCCAGACCTCGCACCATCTGATTATCACCTCTTTGGGCCACTGAAACGTGAGCTGGCAGGAAAGCGCTTTGATGACGATGAAGAGCTTGTTGACCATGTGCGGAAATGGCTACAAAACCTTGACGGAAGTTTCTTCCGAGAGGGTATCTATTCTATGGTGCGGCGTTGGCAGAAGTGTGTTGACAGACTTGGCTGTTACGTAGAGAAATGAAGGACGAGTCAAGGTATGAACACGTGCAAGAATTTTGTTGATAGCATAAAAAACGCGGATTTTACAGGCATTTTTCGGTTAATTATGAAAGAGCCCTCGTATCAATATGCGGAAATGGATACAAACAATTGGAAAGTATTTTGTTACTCACAAAAATTTATGACTCAATAATTATAAGAACTATTGAACTGACTAGCCTGTGAATATATTAACAAAAAAAAACAACAAAACAAAACAACAACAAACAAACAAATAAAAATTCCAAAAAAAAAAAAACAAAACAAAACCTAAAAATCACCACAAAAGAAAACAAATAACCATCACAAAAACACACACACAGAATAAAAAGAATAACTTTTTTTTTAATCTCTGCGAGTAAAACCTGGAATTGAGTTTGTAAAAAAAAAAAACCTGATGAACCAACGAGATAAGTTTCATGATTACATAAAATGAGATTGTAAAAATTAAAAAAAAAGAATCAGGTTTTGTGGTATTTTGTTGAAATTTATTGTGAATCGCGAATGCAGAAGTGCTAGGCCCTACTGCTAAAATACTTTCATCGTGGTTGCCTAGTTACGACATCTGACGTCACGTGTGTTCAATGATTCTCCTAAAGAGGAAAGTTTAGCTAATTATGTGAAATCCAAGTCTATTTATAGATCCTTAGAGCTAATTTTATAAAAAACCAAATCTATTTATAGATCCTTATAAACATTCCTTATCATGAAGAATAAACTGGAAACAAAGCACAGCTTTGAACTTCCGCAAGACATTGGCACTTATGTGAGAATACAAATGCTTAATGTAAGATTATGCAATTATGAACAAAAAGAGCCAAAAGATCACTGCATTGCGGGAATTCTAAATTATTCATTTACATGTACCTAAACAATGATGAAAGTGAAATGATTGCCTTTCTTTTAACAGAATAAAGTATTATTCTTTTGAAAACCAAACAACGCTGGTAATAAAATTATGAAGAGATGGGTTAAAATGAATTCTACGACCATACAATATTTCAGTTAAAATACGGTAACTCAGCCTATATACTGTAACGAGTCAATAAATTTTCCACCTCTAACCTTTTTACAAAGGTCATACATAAGAATAGCTCATCAATTTCGAAAATTCTAAAGTTATTTTTAGATCAGTTCAAACATCAACAGTTATGAAGGACAAATTTCCAATTCCCGCGGGCCACTTTTAAGTCCTTTTTGCGGGAAACTCATCGCGCTCTAATAAGAGTTTCAGCGAATCTTTCAATAGACTGGGAAAGTCCAGAACTAGCTGATTTCCCATATCACGGCTCACAGGTTGAACGCTGGTGCCCGAGCCCAGTCCTCGCTAGTCTACCCGCCATTGTTTTATTTCTGATCTGCCGGCTTACCGGAATTTAGGCCAAAGGGAAAAAAACAACAACAACAACAAATCAAACAACACCATGAGCTGTTTCTGTTCAAACCCTGCCTTGAAATAATTACGAAAAATTAAAGTTAAGAAAGTTTTCAATAAGGCGTAATCATTCTATTTTGGTGAAAAGAGACTACAGTCATAACGATGTGTCACGAACATTTTTTTATTGTTTATTTTAAAATTAATGCAATATTAGCCTAATCAAACCAAAGCACTCATCCATGTATGTTTGTGCGCAAGACGAAGTAGTCCAAATACATCGCATGACACTTAATGCTGCGTATTATAGAGTGATGCGCCACACTGCTTTATGTTTAACATTGTGATTTGGGTCAGAATTGTAGCATTGTATGTAACACAGGTCAGTAGGACTGTACTCGAATTAACAACCTTGAATTTATCTATTACTGATTTTATTCTTACGTTTTTATCATGAACATTTCTACATTTGTTTAAGCCTTGGCTAAAATTATTATTATTATTATTATTATTATTATTATTATTATTATTATTATTATTATTATTATTAGTAGTAATAGTAGTAGTAGTAGTAGTAGTAGTAGTAGTAGTAGTAGTAGTAGTAGTAGTAGTAGTAGTAGTAGTAGTAGTAGTAGTAGTAGTAGTAGTAGTATTGTTATTATTATTATTATTATTATTATTATTATTATTATTATTATTATTATTATTATTATTATTATTATTGTTGTTGTTGTTGTTGTTGTTGTTGTTGTTGTTGTTGTTATAACCGGTATCTTCATAATTTTATGAGACCTCAGACATGCAACATTTTCCCTACTATTCTAAGTGTGTATCGAACATTCGCTGAGGCTGATAGTGTCCTGAGGCTGATTGTGTCCTGAGGCTGATAGTGTCCTGAGGCTGATAGTGTCCTGAGGCTGATAGTGTCCTGAGGCTGATAGTGTCCTGAGGCAGATAGTGTCCTGAGGCTGATAGTGTCCTGAGGCTGATAGTGTCCTGAGGCAGATAGTGTCCTGAGGCTGATAGTGTCCTGAGGCTGATAGTGTCCTGAGGCCTGGTGGAACCATCGCTATTTTTAACTACGGAAATTTGTCATCGATCCCCGAGGTCCAAGTCTGTATCGAGAAGGTAACAAATCCAATTTTGAATGTACAGCATGTGCCGTACAGAGGTTCGAGTTAGATTTAATTTATGTCTTTTTTCTTAATTGTCGAGCTGGAACTACATCTACATTTGTGTTTGGCTCTTCTCGAAAAAGTTACGAATTTGAAGTAGTTAGGATCGAACATGCAGCCTTCCCAGAACTAAGCTGTCGCACTGAGCACTGCGCCACACGAAACAATTCCCATTTTCTTGTTCATGGCGAATCTGTAAATTAATTAAGGCAAACAACCTCAAGGGCAAAGACATTGTTGGTTGGTTGGGTCTGGTCCTCTCCCCTTACCTCTATTGGCGGTCAAACTCAAGGGCTGGAATTGGTCCAGGGAGCAGGATGGGGCTTGTTAGGTGATATCTCACCCCACAACTAGACCGCCCCACGGTCAGTTTCTACGGACTGAGCTTTTTACGCCCCAAATCTTTCCCACACAAGAAGAAAAAAAACCTCTACTTTTTTAGTTGTCATTGTCGTTAACAAAAATAACAATGCTGTGGTAATATGAATACCAGCTTGTTGAAACCAACTCGTTAGTAGTAACCGAATCCAACATAGAGTGAAACTTGAAACAAAAGAGGATATCATGTCGTTAACAAAAATAACAATGCTGTGGTAATATGAATACCAGCTTGTTGAAACCAACTCGTTAGTAGTAACCGAATCCAACATAAAGTGAAACTTGAAACAAAAGAGGATATGATGGAGTTCTATACACCTCATTATGTATCGCGTTTGTTAACCAATTACGGTAGTGATATATGAGAGAAGTGATACGCGAAGGACACGTGATACACGTATCCTGTTGTAATCTATACCCGACTGTTGCTGCAGAAACAAAAACAATAGCGAAACCCGTGAGACAATTATTCTAGTGATTGTTTCCTGAAACTGTATACAGTGCTATGTCCTGCTACTGTATACAGCGCTGTGTCTTAATGCTTGTGTACATGGCTGTGTCCTGCTACTGTATACTGCGCTGTGTCCTAATGCTTGTGTACATGGCTGTGTCCTGCTACTGTATACTGCGCTGTGTCCTAATGCTTGTGTACGTGGCTGTGTCCTGCTGCTGTGTACTGCGCTGTGTCCTAATACTTATGTACATGGCTGTGTCCTGAAGCTTCATACAGCGCTGTGTCCTAATGCTTGTGTACATGGTTGTGTCCTGCTACTGTATACTGCGCTGTGTCCTAATGCTTGTGTACATGGCTGTGTTCTGCTGCTGTATACTGCGCTGTGTCCTAATGCTTATGTACAAGGCTGTGTCCTGAAGCTTCATACAGCGCTGTGTCCTAATGCTTGTGTACATGGCTGTGTCCTGCTACTGTATACTGCGCTGTGTCCTAATGCTTGTGTACATGGCTGTGTCCTGCTACTGTATACTGCGCTGTGTCCTAATGCTTGTGTACATGGCTGTGTCCTGCTACTGTATACTGCGCTGTGTCCTAATGCTTGTGTACATGGCTGTGTCCTGCTGCTGTGTACTGCGCTGTGTCCTATTACTTATGTACATGGCTGTGTCCTGAAGCTTCATACAGCGCTGTGTCCTAATGCTTGTGTACATGGTTGTGTCCTGCTACTGTATACTGCGCTGTGTCCTAATGCTTGTGTACATGGCTGTGTCCTGCTACTGTATACAGCGCTGTGTCCTAATGCTTGTGTACATGGCTGTGTCCTGCTACTGTATACAGCGCTGTGTCTTAATGCTTGTGTACATGGCTGTGTCCTGCTACTGTATACAGCGCTATGTCCTAATAGTTGTGTACATCGCTGTGTCCTGAAACTCTATACAGGAGAATTGTAGAAGTGTATACCATCTGATCGCTGGGCCGTTGATATTTTATCCGGTCTCTTTCTTGCCCGACCTGTGATACGTTCATCATTGGAGAACATGTGCCGAGGCTTACGAAACCAGTTCTTTTGTTCTTTTACAGAATTTCAACCCTGTTTTTATTTGACTTTATAATTATGAAACTCTCACAAGTTTGTATGGTGTTTGACATCGTATAAAACTGGAAGTACTGTGGATCCGTCTAATAATCGCGCAGTTGTCTCGTTAACATGACGTGAGGTACCAAACACAGCGGCGCACGTTAACATGACGTGAGGTACCAAACACAGCGGCGCACGTTAACATGACGTGAGGTACCAAACACAGCGGCGCACGTTAACATGACGTGAGGTACCAAACACAGCGGCGCACGTTAACATGACGTGAGGTACCAAACACAGCGGCGCACGTTAACATGACGTGAGGTACCAAACACAGCGGCGCACGTCAACATGACGTGAGGTACCAAACACAGCGGCGCACGTTAACATGACGTGAGGTACCAAACACAGCGGCGCACGTTAACATGACGTGAGGTACCAAACACAGCGGCGCACGTTAACATGACGTGAGGTACCAAACACAGCGGCGCACGTTAACATGACGTGAGGTACCAAACACAGCGGCGCACGTTAACATGACGTGAGGTACCAAACACAGCGGCGCACGTCAACATGACGTGAGGTACCAAACACAGCGGCGCACGTGACGTGAGGTACCAAACACAGCGGCGCACGTTAACATGACGTGAGGTACCAAACACAGCGGCGCACGTTAACATGACGTGAGGTACCAAACACAGCGGCGCACGTCAACATGACGTGAGGTACCAAACACAGCGGCGCACGTTAACATGACGTGAGGTACCAAACACAGCGGCGCACGTCAACATGACGTGAGGTACCAAACACAGCGGCGCACGTTAACATGACGTGAGGTACCAAACACAGCGGCGCACGTTAACATGACGTGAGGTACCAAACACAGCGGCGCACGTCAACATGACGTGAGGTACCAAACACAGCGGCGCACGTTAACGCCAGGTGAAGGGATATTTAAAAGCTTAAGAGCAAACTTCTTCACTCTTCTTATCTTCACATATATTATGACTCTATCTGTCTTTCTTTTTGTCTTTCTCTTTCACTCTGAATTTCTATGAATTTATGCTTCTCTCCCCTTTTCTCTGTTTATCTTTTCGATGCAGTACTTCCTATATCTCTTGCGGCCTCGCAATTTATTCCGTATAAGTTTTTCTATAAGTTCATTCTATCTTTATTTAATATTTTTTTCTGACTCAACTGTTTGTCCTGTCAATCAAACAACCTTCTCTCAGTCACAGCCTCTAGGATCTGTAGAGACGGCTGTTTCTCCTGTCAATTATTTATCTTGCTCTTAGATACTACATACTACTACTACTACTACTACTACTACTACTACTACTACTACTACTACTACTACTACTACTACTACTACTACTACTACTACTACTACTACTACTACTACTACTACTACTACTACTACTACTACTACTACTACTACTACTACTACTACTACTACTACTACTACTACTACTACTACTACTACTACTACTACTACTACTACTACTACTACTACTACTACTACTACTAACTATTGCTCTTACTACTACTACTACTACTACTACTACTACTACTACTACTACTACTACTACTACTACTACTACTACTACTACTACTACTATTGCTCTTACTACTACTACTACTACTACTACTACTACCTACTACTACGACCTCTCCTAACTAATCTTACTACATATTTTTTCTAACTTTAAGCGTCTCATATCCTTCTAACTTATATTTCTTAAGTTGAAACATTTTTGTCCGTATTTAGTTTATCTACAATTTTACAATTAGATACCGAAAAAAAAATTCCTTACTCTGTTAATGCTGAATCCAATACTACTTAATCGTTAAAAAGCTGGGTTGGCATATCGGTTTCAATCGGCCTTAACTTAAAGCGGATCTTTCTAAAGCTGGGAGCACATCAGGGCCTATATCGCTTGGCTTAACCGTGACAGTCAGCAAAAGTGAGTTAGGACGGTCAACTTCTGTTTGCACCAGCACATACAAAGCAGCTCTATAACGCAGCATAATCGACATTTTTTCTGGACTGTATCGCTCAGCAATGTTGAATTGACCAGCGGTTAGTCGCTAGTACCGATCAAGCTTTGATGTTTATCCCTACATTATATACAGCCCATATAGCTGATGTGCACATTTTAGAATATATATATATATAGCACCAAAACCTGTGCATGGAACACAAGCTTTCTATTTCAATTACATAGTCTAAACAATTGTAAGCCTATCTTCGATATAAAAAAATTACACGTGTTATAGATGAGCGTTCAGCAGTTGTGAAAAATGAACGCCAAATTCTAAAGATCTTCACAGAGCCAAAAAGTATGTAACTTCTCTAACAAATGTGAATTTAAACTTTGGAAACAAAATTTAGTCAAAAGGTTTTCTAAAAGGAAACAGAAAATCATAACTAAAGAATATGAAGAGATGGGTTAAAATGAATTCTACGACTATAAAATGTTTTAGTTAAAATGCGGTAACTCAGCCTATACACTGTAACGAGTCAATAGGTAAAAGGTAACTTAAATAAATGGCGGTAATCTAAATAAATGGCGGTAATCTAAATAAATGGTGATATGGATATATACAAAAAAAAAAGAAGGTAGAGGAAAAAAGCAGTCATAGAGACAGAAAGGGAGACAGAAACAGCTATAATTGTGATAAGTACTATACAGGACAAAAAGTGGAGCAAGAAAAGAACAAAAGTTATAAAGTCAGAGGGTGAAAAAGTAAGTAGCCTAGAGAAAGAGAAATATGGAGAAAGCTAAGGATGATGTAGAGGGAAGTTTGTTTGATTGTTTTATGATGATATTGTAGTATTTTTTTTGTTTATTGAAAAAGAAACACATGAATTTAATTCTATTGTGATAATATTGTATTTTTTTTTTACTTTGATGATAGTGTATCATTATGTTGTTTTATAGAGAAAGAAAAAAATCGAAATTGATTCTACCGTTTTGATATTGTTTTATTTTGATTTCTATTCTACAGTATTTATGATATGAATATAGTATCAATTCAAGAATTGCCAAAGAAAAAATACAGATGTAGCTTAGAACTATTTCTTAGAAAATGGACATACAACTTTTGAAAGAAAAGAACAAAATTTTGAAACAACTTGTAAAAAAACACATCAAATAAAGAACAGCTACAACTTGTCGTTAGTTCTAACACCAGTGATTTGAGTACACAGCTCAATCCCGCAATTCAAGAGTGGAATGATAAAAATTATGAAATTGCTGGAGTTGATCTCGAAATGTATTATTCTTTTCCAAATACCTCGACTTATAATAACATAATTTGAGATAAACAGGGTAAGCATAATTGTGTTACGGAACACAAGACCTTGATAAACCTCTAACTTTTAGTTAACTTAAGTATATCTCTGAAAACACCGGCTACTTCTAAACCAGTTATAGTTTTTTTTTTCTTCCTCGTAGAAATTCACTAAAAAATCAATAACAACGAGTAGATACTTCAAGTTTTTGTTTTGTTTACTAAAACTTGCAATAGTCAGCCAAATCTGCTGCTCAAATTTCATCTATAAGATTGGAAATAACTTTCCTCCTCTTGAATTTCTTAATGACTTTTCTATGCAGATCATCTGCTGATAATGTCTGTTCTTTCCAATCTTTTTGTTTTAGACATATTTATGTAATAAAATTCATATAAAAAAAAAAAGTTTGCTCTGATAAGATTATTTGCTACTCCACGCATTATCCATTCTTTAATAGAGTTTATTTTTCTCTTACTTTTAATGGAGTGTAACATTTCTTTATCACATGTAATATTTCTGTCTTTTGTGTCTGGATTCTTTTCATAACATATATCTGGATCTAATGTATCGACCGGTTTTGAATGTGGCAGTGGGTTTTTATTTGTGTCAAGTCTTTGGTTTAATGTAAACTCTCAATGTTATTGAATGCAGGAGGTATTCAAAACAGGAACATTATCAAAATAACAAAATAACAAAGATAGATATAAAGATTGCTATCCAGAGTTTATTCAGAGAAATCGTAATTATAAAAATATTTTATTATGCACACAATACTGACTTTTAAAAATAACATCAATGAAACTACTATAGACGATAAACGAATATAATGTTAGTATAATAATATTAAAAGAGGATATAAGAATATCGCTTCTTCAATTTAATTTAATCTATTTGACTTTTGGTTTACATTGCATTGCAATAAAGCACAACTGATAATTCACATAAGATTTCTTTCCTAACATTCATTAATTAGGCTTTTGCTCCAGTAAACATATTTTTCCTGTGCTCTTTAAAAACTTTATCAAGAGAAATAGAAACTGGATGATCAGAAAGCTTTGAGGATTCAAACAAGGTCCCACGTTTTACATCTGAAAAGGAATCACAAAAAAAGAAAGAGTAAAGGGGGTGAAACCTGAGCCTATTAAAGACTAGGTATTTATCAAATTTGAAATGTATTGTAAATGTAGTTTATGATAAGAATCCCAAAAAGTATTAGATTCAAGAGCTAATTTAATCTCATCAACAACTGGCATATATTTTGGTAATTATCTAAATAGATCACAATTTACAGATTTAGAAAAAAAAAATAAAACATTTTTTTTTGGAAAATCTATCTGATAATACAATAAATATAACTGAACAAAAGTTTCTTTTTTTTTTATCTGCGATTAAACCTATTATTATAATATTAATTAGGAAGAATGGATGAATTCTCTCTCCCAGTCAATATTATCAATCATTTTTTAGGGGAAATTTTTACATGTGTTTCGTCGTAATACGACTCATCATTGTGGCTATAGAGTATCGATTTATTCAAGTGTCCACCATACAGACCAAATTGCTTTTCCTGAATCGGTTTAACAGACAAAATTAGCAAAGTCCAAAACGGCGGCCATCTGAAAGGTAGCAATGTTGGACCGTGTTTTCTCTGTGTATGACCTTTGGCTTTACCTAAATCTAGAAGAAGATAAGGTTCCAAAATGGGGCAAGTTTTGATGCATCAAGGTAGATAATGTGTCTGCGTATATATCTCGGAAAACGTAGACACAGTAAATAGGAAGGAATAGATTTTTTCCCCCCTTCATCCCAGTGAAGGTCAATCTTTATTTCAATTTGAAGGGGTGAATATTTCCAAACTACGCACTCTAGATCTAGTGTATGCATGACTTTATTTATTTTATATAATGACTCATATTCTGCATTTGTAAGATCTTTTTTAGTGTGCTACAAAATCGACTAACCTAAATGGTGTATAATTATATCTCTCACATCACAGGTAAAACTAACTAACCAATGCCCCTGTGTATAGAATATGCCAATAAAGAGCAGCAATGTCCGCTGATCAAAACCGATTCTGAATGGGGTAGTCTTCTCCACCCAAACAGTTTAGCCCTATCATTCTCTTCATCCCTCTATCTAAATATTTTTATGACTTGGTGCCAATTTTTATATTTATTTTTTACATACATGAAACTTTTAAATATGTCCTTATCCAGCCTTTTTCCAGCGTGTGAGTGTGCTTAGATTTGTGTGTCTTTTATCTCATGCACTTTCTGTGTTTGTATTGATGTTGCAATCATCTGAAATTACCCTTTGTACATTTTGTGTTCATGCTTTTTTCCAGTGATTATTTTAGAAACCGTGAGCCATTATTTTTAGCTGGAACTAAATAAGGCTGCTAGCACTTACTCTGATAAATGAAATTTCAGGGTGTCCTTCTCATGTATGGTCTTTTAATTTTTAGATCACAAGTATTCAGTGCCTCTCAAAGATTCAACATTGTACACAACAATGTGTATTAAGGTGATGTTTATAAAAGAAAATCTTATTTCTTCTAAAAGCTCAGCTGTAATTTAGTGCAAAAGTATACAAGCAAATGTTATTGCTATGTTATACTTAATGTTTCTAATCTAAAATACTCAATTCTAAACTAAGGTAGGGTTTAGGTAAGGAACTGTTATTGATGTTACTCTCACACAAAAACTTTTATAGAGAAAGCTTTTCTACAACTGTGTACTCTTTCACCATAAACTTGTAAATGATTTATCAACTGTTTTTTCATTTTTGTTCAATGTAAGAAACTAGGGTCAAAGTATGGTGGTAATTTCATTTGTAATATGTGCATAATATTTGAATAAATTGTCACCTTTAATGCCTTGAGTCAATGAATTTATAAGTTGATGGGAAATGGCAAATGCATGACATTATTGGTAAATAGGATAAGAAAGTGTTATTGATATGTTATTCTCACTTACAAGCTTCTATACAGAAAGCTTTTTCACGACTGAAAATTGTAACTGGTTTACCTTTTTTTTATCGTAGTATGATGAGCAATTTAATTTACAATACATGTGCGTTATTTGAATAAATTGTAATACTTAATCCTTGTGTGTCAATGAATTTATGAGTTGATAGAAAACGTCAAAGGCATGATGTTGTAGGTTAATAGATCTAGGGTGTTGGGGGTATTTAATACCTCACTAAGTCTGAACATTACAGGCCCAAGACCTTCTGTTGTGAGTGGATAAAAATGGCATCTCAACTTGACTCAGCCCTGTTGTTCAAAAGAGAACATTTTTGGTGATTCTGAATCCTATCAAATCAAAAGAGAATTATTCCCTCCTAGCTCGGGGAAAAGTTTTCAATGTTATAATTTTGAGAGCCATTTTATTTCTTTCAATCATAATGATAGTAGATTATAAATACACTCTACAAGGTGAAAAAAAAAAAAAAGAAAAAAGCAACAATTTATACCAACTAGGTTTAGAATGAAATTAGTGTAATGTTTTTTTTGTTGTTTTTTTTAATACACTGGATCTTCTCCTAATATTTGATATGCATGACACCTTAGTAATGAAAATGTTAACATGTAGTTCATTTGAAATAAACATTTTTACTGAACTCTCTTCTATAGAAAAAAAAAATGAAATTCTTAGTAATGTCACCATAAATCATTTTCCTGGTTTCAAAGAATAGGTAAAAACTTTAAGTAAACTTCCACATTTGGCTGCAAGTGCAAGTAAAACTTTATAGTTGTGTATCCAAAGAAAAACGATTTTAATTTAGTCACTTAGTCAGTCTGCCAGATTAAACATATGATACTTATAAATTTAAATTCTAGCACATTGAATATATATTTCACAAATTGTACAAAATAATAAGGAACCTAATCCTAGATCAGCTCAAATTTGATATGTGAAAAACAAATGGATTATAACTGATAAAATGTTATCTCAATGATATGTAATTTTTTTAATAACAAGGAAAGGATCATACTCATTGACAATACTAGCACCATTGCTAGGTTGCACAATATGTGTGGCACACAAATTCACAATGCCCACATTCAATATGGTACAAAAAAAATGCCATCAACAATTAGACGATGGTTTCATAAAAGTATTGTTGAATTGGTAAGAAAATTTGCGTTGATATGGATTTAAAAAAATTCTATTGAAGTGGTGAGAAAAAGTGTGTGATATTGATAAACAATCAATTTAGAGAAGGAAAGAGGTGCAGCCCATTTGTTGATGCGAATTATAAAGAAATGCAGAGAAAAATCAAACCATGTCTTCATGTTACACACAATGTGCATTAATTCATGTATTATTAATAAGAAATACATACTTTTGTTCATGCAATAGAAACTGATAAAGTAGATCACAAACGTTTCTCAGTCTTTCTCACTTCCATAAATGTGTTTGTAAATTTGATGTACACTTGCATAATTGCAACATTTTAAAAGTTGAACATAAAAAAAAATTCAAAGATGTTCATGTGGTCATCTGGTCCACTCGGATATAATTCCAGAACAGGAGGTCATCTGACGAGGAGCAAAAGGTGTGCACATATTGTAGAGTCAAAGTGGGGGTATGGTGGATCTAATGTCTTGTGACATGTGGTCATCTGGTCCACTCGGCCATAATTCCAGTACAGGAGGTCATCTGACGAGGAGCAAAAGGTGTGCACATATTGTAGAGTCAAAGTGGGGGTATGGTGGGTCTAATGTCTTGTGACATGAACACAATGACCAGCATAAAAAGAGAAAAAAAAATAACCAAGCATTTGAAGCTTGTAGCAAGGGAAGCTGATTTTGCTGAGAGATGTAGCTGCACCATCTTTTAATGTTTTGGTTTGTTGCTAAGGGTTGTTATACTTATAGTCTTCCTTTCTTCAGATCCTGATCCCTGTAGCTTTTGTTCACCTTAAGGTTTCAGTCCGCAAAGTCTTCTCCTTACTGTCATCTTGGCTTCTGGCCATGGTGATCTCTAGCTTAACAGTTCCAAAATCTCTTCAAGCCTGAAGATTTCAATCTTTTTCTTGTTGTCATGTTGTCTTCTGGCTATGCTATTAAAACAAAGGGAGAACAATTTTTCTATTAGAAAAAATGAAAAAAGGAGAAAGCGATGGCATTCAATTGTGTGTATATACGTTGACAAAACTTTGAAAAGGAATAATGGGCCAAAGTGTCAGAATATATTTCTTTTATGATGGATTACAACATATAATCTGAAGATAGAAAATCATAAATTCAATGAAATCCATTTTAAAAAGTCATGACTAGACTAGAAGGATTCAGCAGGTTTTCATCAACACTAAATAATAGTAAGAATTCAAAAGAAATTTACACATGCATATAAAGAGTAAAAAATTACTGTCTTTTTTACTAGTTGTGGCAAGCAAAGTAGTTGAAGGCTGTAAGATTTCAATAAGATCAGTAGCTGCCATACCTGTGACCATTGTTCTTTGGGTCTGACCAGTTCTTCTACATCCATGTTGTTGACACTCTTGTAATTTTTTGAATTTCCAGTTCCTGGTCTATGTATTTCTTGTAGGCATCAATGTTTCTGTTCTCCAGGTCTTTTCCTTACTGTCATCTTGTCCCCTGCACATGGAAATCTCTGGCGAAAAGGTCCCAAATACCTCTTCTTGGTCCTAAACTTTTGGTCTTTGCCTCTTCATCTTTTATGATTTCAAAAACTGGTACCAAGATTGGACTCATTTAAAAAAAGGAATTTTTTTTAATGAAAAGCATAAAAGATTCAAATGTGTGTGTATAACTATGTAAAATTGAAAAAGAATATTCGAACAAATTGTCAAAATACATTTATTTTATGTTTGAAAACAAGCTGTATAATCATAAGGTAGAAAAACAGAATCTGATAAAATCTGTTTAAAAAAGCTAAGTTGGACTATTTTTCTTTTGTGTTGCAAAACAAGCTGTGCAATCTAAAGCGGAAGAGAAAAATCTAAATTAAATGAATTTAAAAAAAAATGTCCTGACTAACAAAGGAAAAATTCAGCAGGTTTTAATACAGTATGTAGGAAACCAAAGTTCAAAGAAAACAAAATATGGATAAAACAAGCAAAAAAAAAATTTTTGTCTATCTACAGTTTGTTGGAAAAGAAGGAGTTTACAGATCCATATTCTTTTCAGAGGTGTAGTTAACCAATATGTAAATATTGTGCATTGTAGCTGACCTTGCCTTTTTGATTCATGTTGTTGACAACAATGTAGTCTTTTTTCCTGTAGATCATGACTCCTGCAGTTCAGGAAGGCTAAAGGTGTTGTCCTCAAATTATTTCTAATTGTCATACTGTCATTTGGCCATGGTGATCCCTAGCGTAAGGGTCCCAAGTATGTCTCCAAAGTTGTCCTCATGGTCCTCAACTTCAGGTCTTTACATGTTCACCTTCTGTGATCTCAAAACACTATAATATCATATGACTTATTTTAAATATGAGGAAAACTTTTGCCATGCAAAAAAAATTGAAATATAGAAATAGAAGAAACAATTTACATTCAATTTTGGCTTGTATGAAAAGTTAAAAAGGAATATTGTGAGAGAGTGTTAGAACATTATATATATATCTTCTTTATATATATATATTTGTTGTTTAAAAGGAATATTGGGGGAAAGCGTTAGAACATATATATATATTTTTGTTATTTGCAAAAAAGCTGTAATATCCAAAAACATAAAAGCAGAAGGTAAATCAATTCCTTTAAAAAAAAATCCTGCCTGGAAAGGAGGATTGCAGAATGATTTTCATCTATACCAAATAATTTGAAGAATCCTGAGAACAAAATTACAAATATCAATAGCAAAAATAAAACTAAGCCGTTTAATGGTTGGTGCAAGGAGTTTAAGGCTACATGATTCTGACAATAAGAGAAGCTGCCTTACCTGTGACCTTTGTTTTTTGCCTAGACCATGTTTTCTTAGTACAAATTGTTTCATGGAGTAATTTGTAGTATTTTTCATTCCTGGTCCATGTAGTTCGAAAAAAGGCTGTAATATCCAAATACATAAGAGCAGAACATGAATAAAATCTATTAAAAACAAAAATATGACTGGAAAAAGGGAATTCAGAAGGTTTTCACCTATCTAAATAAAACTAAGAATCGAAAGGACAAAATTTTCAAATAAACAGAAGAAAGCATTTTTATTCAATTTGTTTTGCATATGAATCATTTAAAAGGAAGTCTGGGAGAAAGTGTTGAAATATTTTACTTTTGTGTTGCAAAACAAGCTGTGAGATCTAAAAGCGGAAGAGTAAAATATGAATAACATGCGTTTTAAAAAAAATCCTGCTAGAAAAGGAAAAATTCAGCAGGTTTTAACATATAGGAAACCAAAGTTCAGAAAAAAAAAAGAAATTCTGATAAAACAAGCAAAAAAAAATATTTCCTTTGACTGGAAAAGAGGGATTCAGAGTAATTTTATATATACCAAATAATACAAAGAGTCCAAAAGACAAATATACAAAATACCAACAGCAAAGAAAGAATATGATGCCTTTTAATGGTTGGTGCAAGCCAAACAGTTGAAGGCCTTATGATTCTGACAAGAAGAGTAGCTGCCTTACCTATGACCATTGTTCTTTACCATGGCAATGTCTTCTTAGTACATGTTGTTTACACTTGTATAATTTTTTGTTTCTCTAGTTCCTGGTCCTAATTGTTCTTGAATGATTCAATGTTTCAGTCCTCCAGGTCTTTCCTTTCTCTAAACTTGTCTCTTGAACACATGGATCCTTTGCTCTACAGTCTTAGGTTCTATTCCACCTCTCCTTCCTGGTCCTAAACTTATAAACTAGTCTTTGCGGCTTCGCCCTCTGTGATCGAAAAATGTAATATCATGACTTTTTTCCAATATGGAGAATAATTTTGCATTCGATACAAAATTAAAAAATATATAGGAGGAAGTATTTATGTTCAATTTTTTATGCATATGAATCATTGAGAGTAAGTTGAGAGAAAGTGTTGGAATATTTTTTTTTGTAGCAAAACAAACTGTGTAATCTAAAAGAGGAAAAGAAAAATCTAAATGAAATGAGTTTAAAAAAAGTGCTGACTGGAAAGAAAAGATTCAGCGGATTTTAACAAACAGGAAATCAAAATTCAAAGTAAAAAAAAATCCAGATAAAACAAGCAAAAAAAAAATTCTAGACTCTGCAGTTTCTAGGAAAAGAAGGAATTTACAGATCCAGATTCTTTTTAGTGGTGTAGTTAACCAATATGTAAATATTGCGGATAGTAGCTGACCTGGCCTTTTTGCTTCTTGTTGACAGCATTATAGTCTTCTTTCCTGCAGATCATGACCCCTGCAGTTCAGGAAGGCTAAAGATATTGTCCTCTAATTTTTTTTTATGTTCTATTGTCATTTGGCCATGGTGATCCCTAGCTTAAGGGTCACAAGTATCTCTGGAAACTTCTCTTCCTGCTCCTCAACTTCAGGTGTTTACATGTTTGCCTTCTGTGATCTCAAAACACAATAATATGATATGACTTATTTCAAATAAGAGGAACAATTTTACCATGCAAAAAACATGAAATATAGAAATAAAAGAAAGAATTTACATTCAATTTTATCGATTATAAAACGTTAAAAAGGAATATTCGGAGAAAGTTTCAGAATATATGTATATATATTTTTTAGCGTTATTGTTGCAAAAAAGGCTGTAATATCCAAGGACATAAAAGCAGAACATAAAATTAAAAAAGAACTGATTGGAAAGGAGGAATTCAGCATGTTTTTTTCTATTACAAATAATGCAAAAAATTTCAAGGAGAAAAATATAAATATAAATAGCAACAATAAAATTACAAGCCGTTTAATGGTTGGTGCAAGAGAAAGAGCTGGTTACATGATTCTGACAAGAAAAGTAGCTGCCCTATCTGTAACCTTTCTTCTTTGCCTTGCCCATGTCTTTTTAGAACATGTTTTTTTATGCTCATGTAATTTTTTGTATCTTTTGTTTCTGGTCTATGTAGTTCTTGTATATCTCAATGTTCAGTATTCCAAGTCTCTGCCTTACTGTCATCTTGTCTTCTGCCCATGGAGAATCTTAGCTAACCAGTCACAGAACTCTCTTCCAGCTTCTCTTCATGCTCCTTAACTTCAGGTCTTTTGCGTCTTTGCCTTCTGTAATCTGGAAACATAATATCAAAATATGACGTATTTCAATTACGGAGAACAATTTTGCCAGGCAAAACAAAATGAAAAAAGAAATAGGAGAAAGCAAATCCCTTCAATTTTAATAGCAAATGTAAATAAAAAATAAAAGTGATAAAACAATAAAAAAAAAACCATTTCTGTCTTTCTAAAGTTTGTAGGAAAAGAAGGAGTTTAAAGATCCAGATTCTTTTCAGAGGTGTAGTTAACCAATATGTAAATCTTGTGGTTAGCAGCTGACATGGCCTTTTTGATTGGTAATGCTGATTGCATTGTAGTCTTCTTTTTTCTGTATTTTTCATTCCTGATCCATGTAGTTAAAAAAAAAAGACTACGATATCCAAATATATAAGACCAGAATATGAATAAAATCTGTTAAAAACAAAAAAAGACTTGAAAAGAGGAATTCAGAAGATTTTCACCTATACTAAATAAAACTAAGAATCGAAAAGTGAAAATTCTCAAATAAATAGAAGAAAGCATTTATATTCAATTTGTTTTGCATATGAATCACTTAAAAGGAAGTCTGAGAGAAAGTGTTGAAATATTTTTCTTTTGTGTTGCAAAACAAGCTGTGTAATCTAAATATATATATTTGTTAATGCAAAAAAGGCTTTAGTATCCAAAGAAATAAAAATAAAAATTAAAGCAGGACGTAAATACAACCCGTTTAAAAAAAAACCTCAATGGAAAGGAGGAATTCAGCAAGATTTTATCTAAATCAAATAATACAAAGAATTTGAAGAAAAAAAATCAAAATATCAATAGCATGCCATTGAATGGTTGATGCAAGCGAATAAGCTGAAGGCTACATGATTCTGACAAGAAGAGTAGCTGCCTTACCTGTGACAATTGATCTTTACCATGACCATGTCTTCTGAGAATAATTTTTTGTATCTTTAGATCCTGGTCCATGTAGTTCTTGCGTATCTCAATGTTCAGTCCTTCAAGTCTCTTCCTTACTGTCATCTTGTCGTCTGCCCATGGAGAATCTTAGTAAACAGTCACAGAACTCTCTTCCAGCTTTATTTCATGCTCTTTAACTTCAGGTCTTTTGCATCTTTTTCTTCTGCGATCCTGAAAGGTAACTTCCCAACAAGACTTATTTCAATAATGTAGAACAATGTTACCAGGCAAAACAAAATGAAAAAAATAATAGGACAAAGCAATTTTTATTCAGTTTTAAGCGCTTTTATATATATATATATATATATATATATATATATATAATTGGTTAGCTACACCTATTATATATATATATATATATATATATATATATATATATATATATATATATATATAAGAGGTGTAGGTAACCAATTTGTAAATATTGTGGATAGTAGGTAACTTGGCTTTTTTTATCCATGTTGTTGACAGCATTATAGTCTTCTTTCCTGTAGATCATGACCCCAGAAGTTCAGGAAGGCAAAAGGTGTTGTCCTCCAATTTATTTCTTCAAGTCATATTGTCATTTGACCATGGTGATCCCTAGCATAAGGATCCCAAGTATCTCTGGAAACTTCTCTTCTTGGTGCTCAACTTCAGGTCTTTACGCGTTCGCCTTATATATATGTTATTTGCAAAAAAATTAAAAGCAGAATATAAATCAATTCCCTTTAAAAAACCCTGACTGGAAAGGAGGAATTCAGCATGTTTTTAGCTGTACCAAATAATATAAAGAATCCAAAGAACAAAAATACAAATATCAATAGCAAAAATAAAATTACATAACGTTGAATGGTTGGTGCAAGAGAAGAAGTTGAAGGCTACATGATTCTGAAAAGATCATTGTTCTTTGCCTTGGCCATGTCTTCCTGGTACATGTAGTTTATACTCATGTAAATTTTTGTATCTTTAGTTCGTGGTCCATGAACCTCAAAAAAAGGCTGTAATATTCAAAGCTATAAAAGCAGAATATAAAAAAACTCTTTAAAAAAAAATATGACTGGAAAAGAGGAATTCAGCAAGTTTTAATCTATAGTAAACAAAACTAAAAAATCTAAAGGAAAAAAATACAAAAATAAATAGGATAAAGCATTTACTTTTGAATTTTTTTTTTTTGCCTATGAACCATTCAAAAGGAAGTTTGGGAGGAAAAGTTGGAAACTTTTACTCCTGTATTGTAAAACAAGCTGTGTAATCTTAATGTGAAATAAAAAAAATCTAAATTAAAAGAGTTAAAAAAAAAAGTCCTGACTAGAAAGGGAAAAATCCAGCAAGTTCAAAGAAAAAAAAATTCTGATATCACAGGCAAATAAATTTTTCTGTCTATCTACAGTTTGTAGGAAAAGAAGGAATTTACAGATCCAGATTCTTTTCAGGAGTGTAGATAACCAATATGTAAATATTGTGGATAGTAGCTGACCTGGCCTTTTTGATTCATGTTGTTGACAGCATTTTAGTCTTCTTTCCTGGAGATCATGAACTTTGCAGTTCAGGGAGGCTAAAGGTGTTGTACTCCAATTTATTTGTTAAAGTCATATTGTCATTTGGCCATGGTGATCCCTAGCGTAAGGATCCCAAGTATCTCTGAAAACTCCTTATCCTGGTCCTCAACTTCAGGTCTTTACATGTTTGCCTTCTGTGATCCCAAAATACAATAATATGATATGAATTACTTCAAATATAAGGAACACTTTTTCCATGCAAAAAAAATATGAAATAAAGAAACAATTTCAATTCAACTTTCGCACGTATATATATGTTGTTGCAAAAAAGACTTTACTATCCAAAGACATATAAGCAGAATGAAATCAAATCCTTTAAAATAATACCCTGACTGGAAAGAAGGAATTTAGCATGTTTTTATCTATATAAAAAATATAAAGAATCCAAAGAACAAAATACAAATATGATTAGAAAAATTAAATTACATGCCATTTAAGAGCAGAAGTTGAACGCCACATGATTCTGACAAGAAGAGTAGCTGCCTTACCTGTTACCATTGTTCTTTGCCTTGACCATGTCTTCTTGGTACATATTGTTTACACTCATGTTATTTTTTTATCTTTAGTTCCTAGTTTATGTACTTCGAAAAAAAGGCTGTAATATCCAAAGATATAAAAGCAGAATATAAACAAAATCTGTTAAAAAAATAAAACATGACTGGAAAAATGGAATTCAGCAGGTTTTCATCTATACTAAATGGAACTTAAAATCTCAAGTAAAAAAATGTAAAAAATAGATGGATAAAAGCATTTATATTCAATTTGTTTTGCATATGAATCATTGAAAAAGAAGTTTGGAGAAAGTGTTGGAAAATGCTGATAAAACAAGCAAAAAAAAAAATTCTGTCTATCTACAGTCTGTAGGAAAAGAAGGAGTTAACAGATCCAGAGTCTTTCCAGAGGTGTAGCTGACAAATATGTAAAAATTGTGGATAGTATTTGACCTGGCCTTTTGATTCATGTTGTTGACAGTTCCTGGTCCATGTAGTTCTTGTATATCTCAATGTTCAGTCCTCCAGGTCTCTTCCTTACAGTCATCTTGTCTTCTGTCCATGGAGAATCTTAGCTAGCGAGTCACAGAACTCTCTTCCAGCTTCTCTTGATGCTCCTTAACTTCAGGTCTTTTGCGTCTTTGCCTTCTGTAATCTGGAAACATAATATCAAAATGTGACTAATTTCAATTACTGAGAATATTTTTAGCAGGCAATACAAAATGAAAAAAGAAATAGGAGAAAGCAAAACTATATAATTTTAAATGCCATATATATACATACATATATAATATACAAATATATATGAAACATTAAATAGAAATATTGAGAGAAAGTGTAAGAAGATTTTTTTTTTGTGTTGCAAAACAAGCTTTGAAATCTAAAAGCCAAAGAGCAGAATCAAAATTGATCAGTTGAAAAAAAAGTCTGGACTGAAAAGGAGAGATTGAGCCTGTATTTACCAATGCTAACCAAAGTAGAATGGAAAAAGTAGAAAAATAAAAATAAATAAAGCAAAAAAAAACAACTTTCTTTTTTAAAGGTGGTAGCATGACTTAAATAGGCAATTTTTTTTGCTCAGGTGTGTATATATCTATTTTCACCTTTGCCGTCGACCTGGTCTTTTTTATTTGTGTTTTTTTTATAGCTTTAAAGCCTGCTTTCCTGTAGATCCTGATCCCCATAGTCCAGTTTGCCTGAAGAATGCTGTCCTCTTATTTTTTCTTTTATTGTCATGTTGTTTTCTGGCCATGATGATATCTAGCATAAGGGTCCCAGGTAACTCTCCAAACTCCCTTTCTTGGTCCTTAACTTCTAGTCTTTCTATCTTCACCTGCTGTGATCGTAAAACCTAATATCATAATGTTACTTATTTCATATTTGGAAATCTTATGCTACAAAAAATAAGAGGAAAAAAATGGAATAGGAGAAAGAATTTTCAATTAATTTTCTTTGCATATAACATTAAAACGGACTATTGGGAAAAATATTGGAAAATATATGTATATGTTTAATGTTTAGAAAAATGCTCTAACATCCAAAGACATGAAAGCAGAATGTAAATCAAATCTGTTAAAAAAAACGTGACTGTAAAGGAGGATATCAGCAGGTTTTTATCTATACTGAAACAAAATTAAGAATCTAAAAGAAAAAAATACAAAAAATAATATTACAGTCTCTTTCATGGTTGGTGCAAAAGAAGGAGTTGAAGGTCTTATGATTCTGACAAGAAGAGTAGCTGCCTTACCTGTGACCATTGTTCTTTACCATGATGATGTCTTCTTAGTACATGTTGTTTCCACTTGTGCAATTATTTGTTTCTTTAGCTCGTGGTCCATGCAGTTCTTGAATGACTCAATGTTTCAGTCCTCCAGGTCTTCTCTTTCTCTCAACTTGTCTCTTGAACATGGAGATCCTTAGCTTTACAGTCCTAGACTCTCTTCCAGCTATTCTTCCTGGTCCTAAACTTCTGGACTGGTCTCTGTGGCTTTGCCCTGTATGATATCATGACTTGACTTATTTTAAATATGGAGAATAATTTTGCCACTCAACACAAAATTAAAAAAAAAAATAGAAGAAAACATTTATATTCATTTTTTTTGCATATGAGCAAATAAAAAGGAAGTTTGGGAGAAAGTGTTGGAATACTTTTCTTTTGCGTTGAAAAACAAGCTGTGTAATCCAAAAGCAGAAGAGAAAAATCTAAATTAAATCAATTTGAAAAATAGTTCTGACTGAAAAGGAAAAATTTAGCTGGTTTTAACATGTAGGAAACCAAAGTTCAAAGAAAACAAAATAAGCAAAACACATTTTCTGTTCATCTACAGTGTGTTGGAAAAAAGGAGTTTACAGATCCAGATTCTTTTCAGAGGTGTAGTTAACTAATACATAAATATTGTGGATAGTAGCTGACCTGATCTTTTTGATTCATGTTGTTGACAGCAATGTAGTCTTTTTTCCTGTAGATCATAATCCCTGCAGCTCAGGAAGGCTGAAGGTGTTGTCTTCCAAATTGTTTCTTATTGTCATACTGTTCTTTGCCCATGGTGAACCTTAGCGTAAGGGTCTCAAGTATGTCTCGAAACTTCTCTTCCTGGTCCTCAACTTTGGGTCTTTACATGTTCACCTTCTATGATCACAAAATATAAAAATATAATATGAATTTTTTCAAACATAAGGAACATTTTTGCCATGCAATAAAAAAAATGAAACAGAAATAGAAGAAAGAATTCACAATCAATTTTAGCATGCATGAAAGGTTTAAAAAGGAATATTGGGAGAAAGTTTTAGACCATATATATATATATATATATATATATATATACATATATATATATTTGGTTCCAAAAAAGACTGTAATATCCAAAGACATAAAAGCAGAACGTAAATCATATCCTTTTAAAAACTCTGACTGGAAAGGAGGGATTCATCACATTTTTTATCTACACCAAATAATCCAATGAATAAAAATACAAATATGAAAAGGGAAATAAAATTACATAGCGTTTATTGTTGGTGTAAGTAAAAGAGTTGAAGGCTCCAAGATTATGATAAAAAGAGGAGCTGCCTTACCTGAGGCTGTTGTTCTTTGCCTTTACCATGTCTGGTGTCTATCTTTTTCCTTCAATTCCTGGTCCATATCGTTCACGAATGACTCAATGTTTCAATCCTCCAGGTCTTTGCTTTCTCTGAACTTGTCTCCTGAACATGGAAATCCTTAGCTTTAAAGTACTGGTTTCTCGTCCAGCTATTATTCATGGTCCTAAACTTCTGGACTGGTCTTTGCGGCTTCGCCCTCTGTGATCTAAAAATGTAATATCATCACATGACTTATTTCAAATATGGAGAATTTTTATAAGACGTTTAACTGCCTTTCCTGTGACCATTGTTCTTTACCATGACCATGTCTTCTTGGTACATGTTGTTTACACTCGTGTAAGTTTTGTATCTTTAGTTCCTGGTCCATATACTTCGAAAAAAGAATGTAAGATCCAAAGGTATAAAAGCAAAATATATATAAAATATGTTTAAAAAAACAGGACTGGAGAAGTGGAATTCAGCAGGTTTTCAATTATAATAAGAATCTAAAGGAAAAAAATGCAAAAATAAAAAGAAAAGGGCATTTATATCCAATTTTTTTTGCATATGAATCATTGAAAAGGAAGTTTGGTAGAAAGTGTTGGAATATTTTTCTTTTGTGTTGAAAAACAAGCTGTGTAATCCAAAAGCAGAAGAGAAAATCTAAATCAAATGAGTTTTAAAAAAAAATCCTGACTTAAAAGGAAAGACTCAGCAAGTTTTACCATATAGGAATCCAATGTTCAAAGAAAAAAAATTGCTGCAAAACAAGCTTCGAAATCTAAAAGCCAAAGCAATGAATCTAAATTAAACAGTTGAAATAAATAAGTCTGGACTGAAAAGGAGAGATTGAGCAGGTATTACCAAAGCTCACCAAATTACAAATGAAAAGGAAAAAAAAAAAAAAAAAACTTTCTTTTTAAAGGTTGTAGCAATAGACAGAGTGAAATGGGCAAGTTTTTTTCCAAGGTGCGTATATACTTATCTTTACCATTGTAGCTGACCTGGTCTTTTTTGTTTGTGTTTTCAATAGCTTTATAGCCTATACATCCTGATCCCCATAGTCCAGTTTGCTTGAAGAATGCTGTCCTCTTATCTTTTCTTTTAATGTCGTGTTGTCTTCTGGCCATGGTGATAGTTAGCGTAAGGGTCCAGGATACCTCTTCAAACTCCTCTCCTTAGTCCGTAACTTTTGGTATTTTCATCCTTGACTTCTGTGATCTTAAACCTAATATTATGATGTAACTTATTCCAAAGTTGGCAAAAAATTTTGCTGTACAAAAAAAGATGAAAAAAAAAGGGGGGGGGGGGGGAGAAAGAATTTTCATTCAGTTTTCCTTGCATACAACATTATAAAAGGAATATTGGGACGAATATCAAAAAATATTTGTATATTTTCACTGTTTGAAAAAAAGCTGTAATGTACAAAGATATAAAAGCAGAATGTAAATAAAAGCTGTTAAAAGCAAAAACGTGACTGGAAAAGTGGAATTCAGCAGGTTCTCATCTATACTAAATAAAAATAAGAATCTAAAAGAGAAAAAAGCAAAATGAAATAGAGGAAAGCATTTATATTTAATTTATTTTGCCTATGAATCATTGAAAAGAAGTTTGGGAGAAAATGTTGGTAAAATTTTCTTTTGTGTTGCAAAACAAGCTGTGTAATCTAAAAAGCAGATGAGAAAATTCTAAATTAAATGAGTTAAAAAAAGTGCTGAATAGAAAAGGAAAAATTCAGCAGGTTTTAACATATAGGAAATCAAAGTTGAAAGAAAAATTAATACTGATAAAACAAGCAAAAAAATTTTTCTGCTTATCTTCAGTTTGTAGGAAAAGAAAAAATTTAGAGATCCAGATTCTTTTCAGAAGTGTAGCTAACCAATATGTAAATATTGTGGATAGTAGCTGACCTGGCCTTTTTGATCCATGTTGTTGACAGCAATATAGGCTTCTTTCCTGGAGATCATGGCCCCTGCAGTTCAGGAAGGCTAAAGGTGTTGTACTCCAATTTATTTTTTATTGTCATATTGTCATTTGACCATGGTGATCCCTAGCAGAAGGGTCCCAAGTATCTCTGGAAACTTCTCTTCCTTGCCCTAACTTCAGGTCTTTACATGTTCACCTTCTGTGATCTTAAAACACAATAACACGATATAACTTATTTCAAAAAAGAGGAACAGTTTTTCCATGCAAAAAAAAAAAATTGAGATAGAAGTAGAAGAAAGAATTTACATTCAATATTGGCGCTATCAAATGTTTAAAAATGAATATTGGCAGAAAGTAGTAGAACATATATGTATTTTCGTTGATGCAAAAAAGGCTGTAATATCCAAAGACACAAAAGTAGAATACAAATCAAATCCTTTTAAAAAACTTTGACTGGAAAGGAGGAATTCAGCATGTTTTTATCTATACCAAGAAGAATCCAAAGGAAAAAAATACAATTATTAATAGCAAAATTATAATTAAATGCCTTTAAAAGGTTGGTGCAAGAGAAGGAGTTGAAGCCTACATGATTTTGACAAGAAGAGTAGCTGCCTTACCATTGTGACCATTGTTCTTTGCCTTAACAATGTCTTCTTAATACATGTTGTTCACACTCATGTTAGTTATAGTATCTTTAGTTCCTAGTCCATGTAGTTCGAAAAAAGTCTGTAATATCCAAAGATATAAAAGCAGAATACAAGTAAAATCTGTTAAATAAAAAACACGACTGGAAAAGATGAATTCAGCAGGTTTTCATCTATACTAAACAAAACTAAATATGTACAAGACAAAAATACAAAAATAATAAAAAGAAAGCATTAATATTAATTTTTTTTTTGCATATCAACCACTGAAAAGGAAATCTGGGAGAAAGTGTTGGAATATTTTTCTTTTGTGTTGCTTAACAAGCTGTGTAATCTAAAAGTGGAAGAGAAAAATCTAAATTAAATGAGTTTAAAACAAATTTATGAATGGAAAGGAAAGATTCAGCAGGTACTAACAAATAGGAAATTAAAGTTCAAAAGAAAAAAAAATATCTATGAAACAAGCAAAAAAAAAAAATTTTTGTCTTCTACAGTTTGTAGGAAAAGAAGGAGTTTACAGATCCAGAGTCTTTTCAGAGGAGTAGCTGACCAATATGTGAAAATTGTAGATAGTATCTGACCTGGCCTTTTTGATTCATGTTGTTAACAGTTCCTGGTCCACGTAGTTCTGGTAGATCTCAATGTTCAGTCCTCCAGGTCTCTTCCTTGCAGTCATCTTGTCTTTTGCCCATGGAGACTTTTAGCTAAATAGTCACAGAACTCTTTTCCAGCTACTCTTCATGCTCCTTAACTTACGGGCTTTTGCGTCTTTGCCTTCAGTATTCTGGAAACATTATATCAAAATATGACTAATTTCAGGCAAAACAAAATGAAAAAAGAAATAGGACAAAGCAAATCCATTTAATTTTAATAGCAAATGTAAATATATATATATTACAAAAATATATATGAAAAATTAAGTAGAAATTTTGAGAGAAAGTGTAAGAATATTTTTCTTTTGTGTTGAAAAACAAGCTGTGTAATCCAAAAGCAGAAGAGAAAATCTAAATCAAATGAGTTTGAAAAAAAATCCTGACTTGAAAGGAAAGATTCAGGAAGTTTGGTAGAAAGTGTTGGAATATTTTTCTTTTGTGTTGCAAAACAAGGTGTGTAATCCAAAAGCAGAAGAGAAAATCTAAATCAAATGAGTTTTAAAAAAAATCCTGACTTGAAAGGAAAGATTCAGCAGGGTTTACCATATAGGAATCCAATGTTCAAAGAAAAAAAATTGCTGCAAAACAAGCTTCGAAATCTAAAACCAAAGCAATGAATCTAAATTAAACATCAATAAATTTGAAATCTAGAAGCCAAAGAGCAGAATCTAAATTAATCAGTTGAAAAAAAAAGTCTGGACTGAAAAGGAGAGATTGAACTGGTATTTACCACGAATGACCAAAGTACAAGTGAAAAAGTAAAAAATAATAAGATAAATGAAGCAAAAAAACCACAACAAATTTTTGTTTTTTAAAGGTTGTAGCAATAGACAGAGTTAAATGGGCAATTTTTTTTCGAGATTGTATGTATATATCTTCATCACTGTAGCTGACCTGGTCTTTTTTATTTGTGTTTTTCATAGCTGTATAGCATGCTTTCCTGTAGATCCTGATCCCCATAGTCCAGTTTGCCTGATGTACGCTGCCCCCTTATCTTTTCTTTTTTTTGTCGTGTTGTCTTCTTGCCATGGTGATATCTAGCGTAAGGGTCCCAGGTACCTCTTCAAACTCCCTTCCTTGGTACTTAATATTCAAATCTTTCCATCTCTGCCTTCTGTGAATTTAAAAGACAATTATTAAATATGACTTAATTCAAATATAAGGAACAATTTTGCACACAAAAAAGATGAAGAAAATGAAATAGGAGAAAGAATGTTCATTCAATTTTTTTTACAAGTAACATTAAAAAGGAATATTGGGAGAAAGTGTACGAACATATTTGTATGTCTAGCCTAAGGGTCCTAGGTAACTCTTCCAACTCCTCTCCTTGGTCTTTAACTTCTAGTCTTTGCATCTTCACCTTCTGTGATCTTAAAACCTAATATCAATGTAACTTACTTCCAGATTGGAGAAAACTTTTTCCACACAAAAAAAAATAGAAAAAAGGAAATAAGAGACAGAAATTTCATTCCATATTCTTTACAAAAAAACCCATTAAAAAGGAATATTGGGAGACATATTTGAAAATATATGTATATTTTTGAAGTTTGAAAAAGGCTGTAATATCCAAAGATATAAAAGCAGAATGTAAATCAAATCTGTTTAAAAAAAAACCAAACTTGACTGGACAGGAGGAACTCAGCAGGTTTTCATCTTTACTAAATAAAACGAAGAATCTCAAGGATAAAAATACAAACATAATATTACAGTCCCTTTCATGGTTGGTGTAAGCAAAGCAAAGGAGTTGAAGGCTTTATGATTCTGACAAGAAGAGAAGCTGCCTTACGTGTTGCCATTGTTCTTTGCCTTGCCCATGTCTTCTTAGTACATGTTTTTTGTACTCATGTAATTTTTTGTATCTTTAGTTTTTGGTCCATTGTTCTTGTATATCTCAATGTTCAGTCCTCCAGGTCTCTTCCTCATTGTCATCTTGTCTTCTGCCCATGGAGAATCTTAGCTAACCAGTCACAGAACTCTCTTCCAGCTTCTCCTTATGCTCCTTAACTTCAGGTCTATTGCTTCTTTGCCTTCTGTAATCTGCAAACATAATATCAAAATGTGACTTATTTCAATTAAGGAGAACAATTTTACCAGGCAAAACAAAATGAAAAAAGAAATAGGAGAAAGCAAATCCTTTCAATTTTAATAGCAAATGTAAATAAAAAATAATAGTGATAAAACAAGCAAAAAAGACATTTCTCTTTTTCTAACGTTTCTAGGAAAAGAAAGAGTATAAGGATCCAGATTCTTTTCAGAGATGTAGCTAACCAAAATGTAAATATTGTGGATAGTAGCTGACTTGCCCTTTTTCATTCGTAATATTGATTGCATTTTAGTCTCCTTTTTTTGTATTCTTCATTCCTGATCCATGTAGTTCGAAAAAAGGCTGTAATATCCAAATATATAAGAGCAGAATATGAATAAAATCTGTTACAAAAAAAAAATGACTGGAAAAGAGGAATTCAGAAGGTTTTCACCTATACTAAATAAAATTAAGAATCGAAAAGAGAAAATTCTCAAATAAATAGAAGAAAGGATTTATATCCAATTTGTTTTGCACATGAATCATTTAAAAGGAAATCTGGCAGAAACTGTTGGAATATTTTTCTTTTGTGTTACAAAATAAGCTGTGTGATCTTAAAGCGGAAGAGAAAAATATGACATGCATTTTAAAAAAAATCCTGACTAAAAAAGGAAAAATTCAGCAGGTTTTAACAATAGGAAACCAAAGTTCAGAAAAAAAAAATTCTGATAAAACAAGCAAAAAAAAAATATTTCCTTTGACTGGAAAAGAGGGATTCAGAGTAATTTTATATACACCACATATTACAAAGAATCCAAGGGACAAATATACAAAATATCAATAGCAAAAAAAAAATTCGATGCCGTTTAATGGTTGGTGCAAGCCAAACAGTTGAAGGCCTTATGATTCTGACAAGAAGAGTAGCTGCCTTACCTGTGACCATTGTTCTTTACCATGACAATGTCTTCTTAGTACATGTTGTTTACACTTGGGTAATTTTTTGTTTCTCTAGTTCCTGGTCCTAATTTTTCTTGATTGACTCAATGTTTCAGTCTTCCAGTTCTTTCCGTTCTCTAAACTTGTCTCTTGAACACATGGATCCTTAGCTCTACAGTCTTAGGTTCTGTTCCAACTATTCTTCCTGGTCCTAAACTTCTAAACTAGTCTTTGCAGCTTCACCCTCTGTGATCTAAAAATGTAATATCATGACTTTTTTCAAATATGAAGAAGATTTTTGCCTTCAATACAAAATTGAAAAAAATAAATAGGAGAAAGCATTTATGTTCAATTTTTTATGCATATGAATCATGGAGAGTAAGTTGACAGAAAGTGTTGGAATATTTTTTTTTTTGTGTAGCAAAACAAACTGTGTAATCTAAAAGAGGAAAAAAAAAGTCTAAATTAAATGAGTTTAAAAAAAGTCCTTACTGGAAAGGAAAGATTCAGCAGGTTTTAACAAACAGGAAACCAAAATCCAAAGTAAAAAAAAATCCAGATATAACAAGCAAAAAAAAAAATTTTCTGTACTCTACAGTTTGTAGGAAAAGAAGGAATTTACAGATCCATATTTTTTAGAGGTGTAGTTAACAACATGTAAATTTTGCAGATAGTAGCTGACCTGGCCTTTTTGATTCTTGTTGTTAACAGCATTATAGTCTTCTTTCCTGTAGATCATGACCCCTGCAGTTCAGGGAGGCTAAAGGTGTTGTCCTCCAATTTATTTCTTACTGTCATACTGTTCTTTGGCCATGGTCCTCAACTTCAGGTCTTTACATGTTCACTTCTGTGATCTCAAAACACAATAATAGATATGACCTATTTCAAATATGAGGAACATTTTTGCCATGCAAAACAAAATGAAACATAGAAATAGAAGAAACAATGTACATTCAATTTTGGTGGGTATGAAACGTTAAAAAGGAATATTGGGAGAAAGTGTTAGAACATATATTTTATTGTTGCAAAAAAGGCTGTAATATCCAAAGACATAAAAGCAGAAAGTAAATTAAGTCCTTTTAAAAAACCTTGACTGGAAAGGAGGAATTCAGCATGATTTTTATCTGTATTAAATTATATGAAGAATCCAAAGGACAAAAATACAAATATCAATAGGAAAACAAAAATTACATGCCGTTTAATGGTTGGTGCAAGCGAAGGAGTTGAAGTCCTAATGATTGTGACAAGAAGATTAGCTGCCTTACCTGTGACCATTGTTCTTTACCATGAAGATGTCTTCTTAGTACCTGTTGTTTACACTTGTGTAATTTTTTGTATCTTGAATTCCTGGTCCATGTACTTCGAAAAAAGGCTGTAATATCTAAAAATATAAAAGCAGAATATGAATAAAATCTGTTAAAAAAATAAAACATGACTGTAAAAGTTGAATTCAGCAGGTTTTTATCTCTACTAAATAAAACTAATAACCTAAAGGAAAAAAATAGAAAAAAAAAAATAAAAGAAAGCATTTATATTCAATTTTTTTTGCATATAAAAAAATATACTTGGGAAAAATTGTTAGAATACTTTTTTGTTTTTTGTGTTGCAAAACAATTTGTGTAATCTAAAAGGGGAAGAGAAAAATCTAAATCCAATGAATTAAAAAAAATGTGCTGACTAGAACGGAAAGATTCAGCAGGTTTTAACACATAGAAAACCAAAGTTAAAAGAAAAAAAAATCCAGATAAAACTAGCAAAAAAATATTTCCTGTCTTCTATAGTATGTAGGAAAAGAAGGAGTTTACAGTTCCAGATTCTTTTCAGAGGTGTAGCTAACAAATATGTAAATATTGTGGATAATAGCTGACCTGGCCTTTTTGATTCACGTTGTTGACAGAATTATAGTTTTCTTTTCTTGTAGATCATAACCCCTGCAGTTCAAGAACTCTAAAGGTGTTGGCCTCCAATTTATTTCTTATTGTCATATTGACATTTGGCCATGGTGATCCTTAGCCTAAGGATCCCAAGTATCTCTGGAAACTTCACTTTTACATGTTCGCCTTCTTTGATCTTAAAACACAATAATAGAATATAACTCATTTCAAATATGAGGAACATTTTTGCCATGCAAAAAAAAATTAAAGATAGAAATAGAAGAAAGAATTTACATTCAGTTTTGGCACTTATGAAACGTTAAAAAGGAATATTGGCAGAAAGGGCTAGAACACACACACACGCACGCACGCACGCACACACACATACATATATATATATATATATATATATATATATATATATATATATATATATATATATATATAAAGTTTGAAGATAAGGTGGAATAATTGATGAGAGTGCTCAACTGTGGGAGCAATACATAAATATAGAAGATCTTACCTTAAATTTCCATGCATACTACACTTGTGTTTCAAGCGGAGGACAAAGCTGTCGCCGGTCCTCCGCTCTCTTCCAGGGTATGACTGAGGTGTGTTCGTTTGCGCTTGCCGTTCCGACCTTGTGTTGTTGTTTATTTTCGTTTCCGGGCCACTGATAGTTTTGTAGTAAATGTTTTTTCCGGTGGGGGCACGTGACTTTCATCAAATATGGAGAACAATTTTGCATTCAATACAAAATTAAATAATAAATAGGAAAAAGAATTTACATTCAATTTTTATATGCATATGAATCATTGAGAGTAAGTTGAAAGAAAGTGTTGGAATATTTAATATACAAAACAAACTGTGTAATCTTAAAGAGGAAAAGAAAAATCTATTAAATGAGTTTAAAAAAAGTCCTGACTGGAAAGGAAAGATTCAGAAGGGTTTAACAAACAGGAAACAAAAGTTCAAAGTAAAAAAAAAACCAGAAAAAACAAGGCAAAAAAAATTCTGTTCTCTACAATTTTTAGGAAAAGAAGGAGTTTCCGGATCTAGATTCTTTTCAGAGGTGTAGTTAACAATATGTAAATATTACAGATAGTAGCTGACCTGGCCTTTTTTTATTTTTGTTGTTGACAGCATTATAGTCTTCTTTCTTGTAGATCATGACCCCTGCAGTTCAGGGAGGCTAAAGGCGTTGCCCTCCAATTTATTTCTTATTGACGTACTGTCATCTGGCCACGGTGATCTCTGGCATAAGGGTTCTGAGTATCTCAGGAATCTTCTCTTCCTGGTCCTCAACTTCAGGTCTTTACATGTTCGCCTTCTGTGATCTCAAAACACAATAATATAATATAATTTCAAATAAGAGGAACAATTTTCCATGCAAAAGAAAATGAAATAAAGAAATAAAAGAAAGAATTTACATTCAGTTTTGGCCCGCATGAAACATTAAAAATGAATATTGGGTGAAAGTTTCAGAACATATATATACTTTTTTTGATGCAAAAAAGGCTGTAATATGCAAAGACATAAAAGCAGAACATAAATCAAATCCTTTAAAAAAAAAAGCAGTGATTGGAAAGGAGTAATTCAGCATGTTTTTATCTATACTAAATAATACAAAAAATTGAAAGGACAAAAATATAAATATCAATAGCAACAATAAAATTCCAAGCTGTTTAATGGTTGGTGGAAGAGAATGAGTTGAAGGCTACAAAAATCTGACAAAAGAGTAGCTGCCTTACCTGTGATCATTGTTCTTTACCCTGACCATGTCTTCTTAGTACATATTTTTTACACTCGTGTAATTTTTTTTGTATCTTTAGTTCCTGATCTATGTAGTTCTTATATATTTCAATGTTCAATCCTCCAGGTCTTTTCCTTACCGCCATCTTGTCTTTTGCCCATGGAGAATCTAAGCAAACCAGTCACAAAACTCTCTTCCAGCTTTTTTTCAAGCTCCTTAACTTCAGGTCTTTTGCATCTTTTTTTCTGTGATCTTGAAAGGTAATATCATAATATGACTAATTTCAATCACGGAGAACAATTTTATGGAAAAAAAAAGTAGAAAGCAATTTCTTCCAATTTTAAGTGCATATATATATATATATATATATATATATATATATATATATATATATATATATATATATATATGTATGAAACATTAAAAAGGAATTTTGAGACAAAGTGTAGGAATATTTTTTCTTTTGAGTTGCAAAACAAGCTTCGAAATCTAAGAGCCAAAGAGCAGAGTTTAAATTAATCAATTAAAAAAAAGGCTGGGCTGAAAAGGAGAGATTGAGCTGGTATTCACCACTACTAAACCAAAGTACAAATGAAAAGGGATAAAATAAATATAAATGAAGCAAAAAACAAAACAAAAACGAAACTTTTTTTTCAAAGGTTGTATCAATAGACAGGGTGAAATGGGTAAGTTTTTTTACCAGAGAGTGCATATATTTGACTTTACCATCTTAGCTGACATGGACTTTTTTTTATTTGTGTTTTTAATAGCTCTACAGCCTGCTTTCCTGTGGATCCTGATGCCCATAGTCCAGTTCGCCTGAAGAATGATGTCCTCTTATTTTTCATTTTTATTGTCTTGTTGTCTTTTGGCCATGGAGACGTCTAGCCTAGGGGTCCTAGGTAACTCTTCCAACTCCTCTCCTTGGTCTTTAACTTCTAGTCTTTGCATCTTCACCGTCTGTGATCTTAAAACCTAATATCAATGTAACTTACTTCCAAATTGGAGAAAACTTTTTCCACATAAAGAAAAGAAAAAAAGGAAATAAGAGAAAGAAATATCATTCAATTTTCTTTAGAAACAAAACATTAAAAAGGAATATTGGGAGATATATTTGAAAATATAAGTATATTTTTGCTGTTTGAAATAGGCTGCAATAACCAAAGATATAAAAGCAGAATGTAAATCAAATCTGTTTAAAAATAAACGTGACTGGAAAGGAGGAATTCAGCAGGTTTTCATCTATACTAACAAAACTAACAATCTACGGTACAAAAATACAACATAATATTACAGTCCCTTTCATGGTTGGTGCAAGCAAAGCTTGTGAAGGCTACATGATTCTGACGAGAAGGGTAGCTGCCTTACCTGTGACCATTGCTCTTTACCTTGACCATGACTTCTTGGTACATGTCATTTACACTCACGTAATTTTTTGTCTCTTTTGTTCCTGGTCCATGTATTTCAGAAAAACGCTGTAATTTCCAAAGGTATAAAAGCAAAATATAAATAAAATCGGTTAAAAATAAAAAAAATTACTGGAAAGACGAATTCATCAGGTCTTCATCTAAACTAAATGAAACTAAGATCTAAAGGGCAAAAATACAAAAATAAATAGAAAGAAAGCGTTTATATTCAATAATTTTTTTGCGTATGATTCATTAAAAATTAAGTTTGGGTAAAACTGTTGCAATATTTTTCTTTTGTGTTGCAAAACAAAATGTGTAATCTAAAAGAGGAAGAGAAAAATCTAAATTAAATGAGTTTTAAAAAGTCCTGACCTGAAAGGAAAGATTCAGCAGGTTCTAACATGTAGGAAACCCAAGTTTAAAGGAAAGAAAATTATAAAACAAGCCAAAAAAAAAATTCTGTTTTCTACAGTTTGAAGGAAAAGAAAGAGTTTAACAAATCCAGATTCTTTTCAGAGGTGTAGCTACCCAAAATGTAAAAAATTGCAGACAGTAGATGACCTGGCCTTTGTCATGTTGTTGACAGCAATGTAGTCTTCTTTCCTGGAAATCATGACCCCTTCAGTTCAGGAAGGCTAACGGTGTTGTCCTCCAATTTCTTTCTTATTGTCATATTGTCATTTGGCCATGGTGATCCCTAGCGTAAAGGTCCTAAGTATCTCTGGAAAGTTCTCTTTCTGGTCCTCAACTTCAGGTCTTACATATTCGCCTTTTGTTATCACAAAAAAAAAATAATATGATATGACTTATTTCAATTAAATATGAGGAACAATTTTGCCGTTCAAGAAAAATGAAATATAAAAATAGATGAAACAATTTATATTCAATTTTGGCGCATATGAAACGTTTAAAAAAGGAAACTTTTCTTCCTGGTCATCAAATTCATGTCTTTACATGTTTACCTTCTGTGATCTCAAAACACAATAATATAATATGATTATTTCAAGTATGAGGAACAATTTTACCATTCAAAAAGTAGCTGACCTGGCCTTTTTGATCCACGTTGTTGACAGTTCCTGGTCCATGTAGTTCTTGTATATCTCAATGTTCAGTCCTCCAAATCTCTTCCTCACTCTCATCTTGTCTTCTGCTCATGGAGAATCTTAGCTAACCAGTCAAAGAACTCTTTTCCAGCTTCTCTTCATGCTCCTTAACTTACAGGCTTTTGCGTCTTTGCCTTCTGTATTCTGGAAACATAATATTAAAATATGACTAATTTCAATTACGGAGAACAATTTTACTAGGCAAAACAAAATGAAAATGACTAATTTGAAATACGGAGAACAATTTTACTTTCAAAATTAAATAGAAATTTAGAGAGAAAGTGTAAGAAGATTTTTCTTTTGTGTTGCACAACAAGCTTAGAAATCTAAAAGCCAAAGAGCAGAATCTAAATTAATCAGTTGAAAAAAAAGTCTGGACTGAAAAGGAAAGATTGAGCAGGTATTTACCACGAATAACCAAAGTACAAGTGAAAAAATAAAAAATACTAAGATAAATGAAGCAAAAAAACATTTTCTTTTTTACAGGTTGTAGCAATAGTCAGAGTTAAGTGGGTAATTTTTTTCCGAGATGTGTGTATACCTATCTTTACCATTGTAGCTGGCCTGGTCTTTTTTATTTGTGTTTTTAACAGCTTTATAGCCTGCTTTCCTGCAGATCCTGATCCCCAGGGTCCAGTTTACCTGAAGAATGCTGTCCTCTTATCATTTTTTTTTCTTTCATTGTCGTGTTGTCTTCTTGCCATATTGATAACTAGCGTAAGGATCCCAGGTACCTCTTCAAGCTCCCTTTCTTGGTACTTAACATTCTAATTTTTCCATCTTCGCCTTCTGTGATCTTAAAACACAATTATTTAATATGAATTAATTCAAATATAAGGAACAATTTTGCCACACAAAAAGGATGAACAAAATGAAATAGGGGAAAGAATTTTCAGTTAATTTCGTTACATGTAACATTAAAAAGGAATATCGGCAGAAACTTTTAGAACATGTATGTATATTTTTGAAGTTTGAAAAAACGCGGTAATATCCAGGAGGAATTCGGCAGGTTTTCTACTAAATGAAACGAAGAATCTAAAGGATAAAAATACAAACATAATATTACAGTCCCTTTCATAGTTTGTGGAAGCAAAGGAGTTGAAGGCTTTATGTTTATGACAAGAAGAGTAGCTGCCTTACCTGTGGCAATTGTTCTTTGCCTTGACCATGTCTTCTTAGTGCATGTTTTTTTATACTCATGTAATTTTTTTAAAGAATTTCCTTTCTGATCTATGTAGTTCCTGTATATCTCAATGTTCAGTCCTCCAGGTCTCTTCCTCACTGTCATCTTGTCTTCTGCCCATGGAGATTCTTAGCTAACCAGTCACAGAACTCTCTTCCAGCTTCTCTTCATGCTCCTTAACTTCAGGTCTTTTGCGTCTTTGCCTTCTGTAATCTGGAAACATAATATCAAAATATGACTAATTTCAATTATGGAGAACAATTTTACTTTAAAAATTAAATAGAAATTTTGAGAGAAAGTGTAAGAAGATTTTTCTTTTGTGTTGCACAACAAGCTTTGAAATCTAAAAGCCAAAGAACAGAATCTAAATTAATCAGGTATTTACCAAGAATAACCAAAGTACAAGTGAAAAATTAAAAACATGAATCATTGAAAAGGAAGTTTGAGAGAAAGTGTTGGAAAATATTTCTTTTGTGTTGCAAAAAAAGCTGTGTAATCTAAAAGCGGAAGAGAAAATCATCAGGTTTTAACATATATGAAACCAAAGTTCAAAGGAAAAAAAGAAATATGATAAAAGGAGCAAAAAAAAAAATTGCTGACCTCTACAGTTTATAGGAAAATAAGGAGTTTACAAATCCACCAGATTCTTTTCAGAGGTGCAGCTAACCAAAATGTAAAAAATTGGGAATAGTAGCTGACTTGGCGTTTCTGATTCATGTTGTTGACAGCAATATAGTCATGACTCCTGCAGTTCAGGAAGGCTAAAGGTGTTGTTCTCCAAATTATTTCTAATTGTCACACTGTTCTTTGGCCATGGTGAACCCTAGAGTAAGGATCTCAAGTATGTCCGGAAACTTCTCTTCATAGTCCTCAACTTCAGGTCTTTACATAATCACCTTCTATGATCTCAAAACACAATAATATGATATCACTGATTTGATATATGAGGAATAATTTTGCCATGGAAAAAAAATGAAATATAGAAACAGAAGAAACAATTTACTTTCAATTTTGGTGGGAATGCAACGTTAAAAAGGAATATTTGGAGAATTAGTGTTAAAACATATATTTTGTTGTTGCAAAAAAGACTGTAATATCCAAAGACATAAAAACAGAACGTAAATTAAATCCGTTTAAAACAACCTTGCCTGGAAAGGAGGATTTCAGCATGATTTTTATTTGTTCTAAATAATATGAAGAATCCAAAGGACAAAAATACAAATATCAATGGCAAAAAAAAGAATTCCATGCCGTTTAATAGTTGGTGCCAGCTAGGAGTTGAAGGTTACATGATTCTGACAAGAAGAGTAGCTGTCTTACCTGAGGCCATTGTTCTTTGCCTTGGTACATGTTGCTTACACTCGTGTAATTTTTTGTTCCTTTATTTCCTGTTCCATGTAGTTCTTGCATGCCTCAATGTTCCAGTCCTCCAGGTCTTTCCTTTCTCTTAACTTGTCTCTTGAACATGGAGATCCTTAACTTTACAGTCCTAGGCTCTCTTCCAGCTATTCTTCCTGGTCCTAAATTTCTGGCCTGGTCTTTGTGGCTTTGCCCTTTGTGATCTGAAAATAGAATATCATGATATGACTCATTTCAAATATGGAGAACAATTTTTGGCACTTTAAACAAAATAATAAAAAAAAAGAAATAGAAGAAAGCACTTTTATTCTATTTCGTGTGAATATAAACCATATAAAAAGAGTCATGGGAGAGTCAGAATATTTTTCTTTTGTTTTTGAAAACAAACTGAATGATTTAAAGTTAGAAAAGCACAAGCTACATTAAAACAGTTTTAAAAAAGCTTGCTTGAAAAGGATTGATTCTTTGGTTTTCATCAATACTTTACAAAGTACAAATAAATAAAAAAAAAAACAAGCAAATAAAATAGCATCTCTTAAATACTTTGATCAGGGAAGCAGTTAAACACTATCAAATTCGGACAAGCAGCTTCCTTATCTCTCATAATTGTCCGTTGGGTCTTACCATAACTTTTTACACCACGTTTTCTACAGTCCTCCCACCACTTGATTTTTTTGAATCTTCAGTTCCTGATCCACGTTCTTGTGCGCCTCAATGTTTCAATTTGTTACTGTCACTTTGTCTTCTGTCCATGACTATCTCTAGCTTAATGCTTAGAAGTATCTCTCCATAGTCTTTAAGTTCAGGTCTTTGCATCTTCGTCTTTTGTGATCTCTAACCATGATACCAAGATCTGATGGTGATCTATTGCTGACCAGCCCTAGAAATCTCTTCCATCTTGTGTTTCAGTTCTGACCTTCAAAACTTTGCATCTCCATGATCTGATGGTGATCTATTGCTGACCAGCCCTAGAAATCTCTTCCATCTTGTGTTTCAGTTCTGACCTTCAAAACTTTGCATCTCCATGATCTGATGGTGATCTATTGCTGACCAGCCCTAGAAATCTCTTCCATCTTGTGTTTCAGTTCTGACCTTCAAAACTTTGCATCTCCATGATCTGATGGTGATCTATTGCTGACCAGCCCTAGAAATCTCTTCCATCTTGTGTTTCAGTTCTGACCTGCAAAACTTTGCATCTCCGACTCTATATTTTTGTGATGTGTAACCTAATCCCAATATTTTATAAATAGTGGAGAACATTTTTGTGAAGAAAACAGAAAATGAAAATAGAAATAGGTCAAACTATTCACATTCAATTTAGTGTACGTATAAAAAGTTCAGATGGAAAGTAGGGATATAGTTTTAGAATACATACATATTAAAAAAAAATATATATATATATCCAGTCTTCTGGGAACGCCTACTTCTAGCTGAGTTTTACAATTGAAACTAGTTTCAGAGGAAAAAGGCCCTCTCATAGTTACCATATATAACTTGAACATCCCAATAGATACATAATTTTTTTACCTAGACCATTATATAAAAATTTGGGATATGGGAACCAAGTTCCAACAAGCCCTTATATAATTATATATATGGGAACCTTTGATTCCTTTTTTCGTACATACTTTGTGGGAACCTGTAAAACAACAGCCATAATTATGATTGTTAAGACAGAAAGAACGAAATGTAGGAACCATTAAACGAAAATATTTACAAGACAGAGTTAACCCAACTTCAAATCCCTTATATCCTTTTATGTACGAGCTCCTAAGAAATCTTCATTTCTTTCACGAGAAGGTAAAAGGCTTCCTACTTGCCACACAGAGATTCATTTTGCATTAAATGCGAGGAGTGGGAAAATTAAACAAGTGGTATGAGTCCACCCATTTCCAGGGAAATCCTTTCAAATTATTACTAGTTACTGGAGAGTGAAAACCATGGTACAAGCTCAAGTATGTTTACAAAATTCATTACAAATTTGAGTTACATGTATTTGCAGTGTAAGGTATACATTTATGTATTTATTTTTGTATGTTTCAGCCTTAGGAGGATGCTTCTTTTAAAGATTGTAGTTGAGAAATTCATAGCAAAAGTATGTTTCCTTGTAGCATATTAATGTTGTCAAAAAGACAATAAAGCAAGAATCTATTCTGAATTCCACAGGAAAGGAGAGGGGTACATTTTTTTTCTAACCATTTCAATGAAAAGCCTAATTCTGACAATTATGGTTAAGAACATGGTTGTATACCTTACGCTAATAATCATTCAAGAAATATGGTAGCATTTTATTGCTTTATTCATCCGTGATTGGCAGTAAACACATGATCATGTGTTGCTAAATTTTATTAACAATAACGGAAGAAGTAGTAGCAGCAGCAATAGTAATAGTAGTTGTGGTGGTGGTGGTTGATGTGGTAGTGATACAAGTAGTAGTAGTAGTAGTAGTAGTAGTAGTAGTAGTAGTAGTAGTAGTAGTAGTAGTAGTAGTAGTAGTAGTAGTAGTAGTAGTAGTAGTAGTAGTAGTAGTAGTAGCAGCAGCAATAGTAATAGTAGTTGTGGTGGTGGTGGTCGAAGTGGTCGTGATACA
>JAWDGP010002647.1:0-12500 GCA_033675545.1 Elysia crispata | reverse complement strand
AGAGCGATTTCATTCCAACTTTTTCCTTTATATTTCCTGGCCTCTCCAGAATCCACAGCCATCAAAATACAACTCACTTTGGCTATTTGGACATTGGATTTGTGGAGATGATAGATGTCTCGATGAATATGGAGCTCGTGGCCCATGTGATTAGTCAACCATTGCATTTTCAAATTCTTTCAAATCAAATACTTGACATACTGTTGCAATGTTGCTAAGTCCTGTTGAAGAGATATTTCCCCGGTGATCAACAGCAGCACCATCGACCACTGCCTTCATGGCCTGCCAGCTGTTAAGATATCCATCTGAAGATTTACTAGCAAAGAAGAATGGGTTTGTGTTATGGATGCCAGCACCGTCTCTAGTTTTCTTCAGTCTCCATTGCCTCCTTAGCTTCCTCAGTGACTAATATGGGAACCTTCCTATTTTTTTTTCCTGGCACTTCGATGAGATCCATTCTTTTAATAAGAGCCAGTTCCAAACCTTGAAGACTATCCAGAATTTCTTTGTTCATGCCTTCCTCCCACTTGGGTCTATCTTGATATGATTTCAGGAGAAGACGTGCAACTTCTCCACCTCTTCTCTTGTTAAACAATATGAGTCTGGACATCGTGACCTGTGCTAGTTTTGTCCATGTAGTGTATTCTGGACATCTTCAGTATGCGTAACTCCACAATGTCAAAGGCCTCCTCACGAGAGAGGAAATTTGTTAGGCTATCCTTTTTAGTGTCAATTTGCATAAGCTTCAAAAGCAATCTTCCTAACTGTCTCATTCTCTGGGAAATGTCATGTGCTCTTCCTTTCCCTAACTTTTTAAAAGTAAACTACCAAAACGCAGTATAAGCATGTCTTTCTTAACAACATTATAAATTTCATCTTGAGTCATGCGAGATAACACAAACTCTCTCACATTCTTTGACCACTCTTCCTCATCACCTGCCAAACAAGCACTTTCTAGTAAGGCTCTACTAATAGACATCATTTTCCTAGGCTCATAGCTCTCACCACTCTCTCTTAATTCACATTTGTCCACATGCTTCCGCAATTCTTCGGCAACAAAAAACCCATAGCAGTACATGCAAGGTAAAAAATCAGTAACAGGCCTTGCTTTGCTTGGTCTTTTTGAAACAACAATGTTGCATCCACCCGCTTGAAGCTCTTCTACATTGTGTAAAAAATTTCCCTTATTTTTCAATTTGTGGATTCCTGTCAAATAATCTTTATACCTTGTTTGCGATTCTTTGTAAGACAATAACTTGGCCAATTCTGGTTCTCAAGAATGTCTTGCAATTTTTAAAACAGGAGTCTTGCAGTAGAAGCAGAACTGTTGTTTGTCTAATTTGCCTGGTGTAGCTCTTCTCACAGTCGGCACAGTGGATACCTAAGAAATAAGAATAAATGGAGTAATGCATCTTAACGACATTATGCAAAATGGCACAAAAAGAACAAACTTAAAGAGACATGTATCTCAACCCATAATCTGCATTTCAAGATCTACTTAACTCCCAGATTCATAGATAAAATTTATTTATGAGGCAGCATGATTTCCAACTGTTTTGCTTTTCAAGACAGTAAAAAATGGCACATGTGTTGAAGACAATTCAGATTTTGATAATGTAAGATTAATGAAAATATAAGTGAATTTCACAGACGCCTATCATAACTCAAATCTTGGTCCTTCATGTTAGCATGTGTAATATACAGCACTTTTGTAATCTGCATTAGCACTCTCCTAATAAAGATTCAAATAAAGGATATATTTTCAAAGTCTCCTTGTCATCAGACTTTAAGTGAAGTGCACATTAGTGCTCTAAACAATAAGCTCTTAAAATTATAAGAAACAAAGTAACCTACTAATACTTAAAGCTTTAATGAAGGAGAGAACAGCATGTCAGTTATATTAAAGACAAATATTTTATAACTGAAATATTAATTACCCTCCTTTCGGTTTCTTACTCACATGTCCTTTTAACTACATAATCTCAATATGGTATGGTCTGGAGTCTCTTTTTCTTCTTCTTTAATCTTCACCATTCATGAAGTTTGGTACGTGGCACCACAGTTTGCAGGCACGGCAGCTGCGCCTATCTGATATATTTGCGCCTTTCGGCCTGGTACCTCCGATTTCGGCCTGGTTTTCTTTTTGGGGTTTGCTCCTCTAGCCTTTGAATTTACATTGTCGGCTGCAAGGCAGCAGTAGTTTGAAATCAGAGTTTCTTCCCCTAGACAGACTGTCTTCCTAGACTTACGAGCTCTATCTACCCGGGCTGGAGCTTATACCGCGGCTCCTGCTCGCGTGATGAACCCGTCATTGGACATGTGGGGTATTTCTGAGGGGACAGTGGTGCCACCCACTGCCCCGCCCCATCCGTGGTAGGTTCACCGCCAGTTGGTCCGGGACTGCTTATTCGACCAGGCAAGCCTGACTTATATCGCAGCTACCCTTCATATCTGAAGGTCTGGAGTAATTCCTTATATTTATACTTTTTTATTTCATCAAAATCATTTTTGTACCGAATACTATCTGTAGTAAGTTTGATTATATCTTTTTCACTACTCACAGATATAGGCTTGCTTGAATTTTGCTCTGGTACCTCTTGAGAAACTTCATCCTCCAACAAAGCTGAGGCAGCCTGAAAGCAAATAACACAATTCTCAAATTCCTATATTCTCACAAAATTCACTTTACTTTTTTTGCCTCTTCTAAAAAGTTATTATATGAAATTTCACTAAAACAGGTCTATCTTTCCCGAATTTACTGATTTTAGAGGACTTTCCTGAAAATTGTCAAAATTAATTTCAGGCCTTAAAAAAAGTTAAGGCGTTTTAAAGACTGATGTGCCCCAAATATATAACAGGTGTGTTGTGCAAAGCATTTACTCTACCTGTCTGTTTCATGTATGTAATTTGCCAGTCTGACTAAAAGAATTCACTGAAAACACTGACTACCTGGATGTGAATATGAGTCTATCTCCATCCCCTTACCCCAGAATCTCAACAATTGTATAGAGGTTTCAGTGACATAAGCACTGATTCAAAGAATTAAAGAAAACCTATATGAGTTGAATCAATGTCAGTATACTGTGATTAGGGAGAAGTAAGTTGCTTTAAACTTTTTTCTCTAGGTGCTGGGTCATTTCAAAGTCTGATAACCTGATTGAGTATTTTCAGTCTCTGAGCATTTGGTTCAACAAGCCAATCTATTCAAATGGATTAATCAGGAGGCAGTCCTATTATAGACATTTATCACATGCCTCACTACGGTCACAGTGATAGCCAGTGTTGTATAACTTTTTGAATCCTACCTTAATACATTAAGTGAGCTAAGGTTACCATTAACCCCTTTTAGTTGATGCATGCATAGGAGCTTGTAAAATAATGATTGAAGAGTCTATTTAGTTTGACTTGGCGCAGTCTACAAAGCTCCTGGTTTATTTTCTCACTTCCCAGTCCTTGCTGTCGTCTATATAATCCTGGTCTTATCAAGCAAAGCTTTGCACCTCTATGGTTGTCCTTAATTTTACTCTCGTAGTTTTGGTTCTCGTTCTCATTTCTCTATCCGTTTTCAAGTGGTATTTATTATGTTTCATCTTCTTTTTTCTATTTTGTTTTTTGATAAGGCTACGATTGCCATCAACACCAGCAGTATTATACTGTACATGTCATTTTTATTTCCATCAAAAACAGCACCATCAGCATCTTGAGGATCAGCAAAATGATATTCTTATCATCGAATTATTTATCCTCAATGTTACTACCATCATTATCATTATCATCATCATCATCATCATCACCACCTCCTTTATGATGGTTACTAACATCATTATCATCATCATCATCATCATCATCAACAACACTTCTATGATCGTTATTAACATCAGTATCATCATCATCATCATCATCATCATCATCATCATCATCGACATCATCACCATCTTTATGATCGTTATTAACATCATCAACATCATCAACACCTCTATGATCGTTATTAACATCAGTATCATCATCATCATCATCATCATCATCATCATCATCATCATCATCATCATCATCATCATCATCACCATCTTTATGATTGTTATTAACATCATTCCTCGTATCGTTAAGTTTATCAGTGTCTCCATCATGAATCTAAGTAAACGAGTGGGTGACGTTTAAGTATCAGTAATATGTCACTCAAAGACTTACTATAATCTCCTCGTATGATTAATCAGATCGATTGGTTTAATTGAGATTTGGGAAAAATTTATTCCAGCTGAGGAATTGCATTGTTGAGAACTAGAAAAACCTCTTTCGTAGTGATCTTATCAGACTGCAACATACATACAGCATTTTTGTCGTGTGATAATTGTTTTTAATCATAAGGAATTCTCGTCCATTTGTTCGTTCCCCAATAAGAACGGTAAACATATCAATTTAAATAACTAGTATGAAATAGGTATAATATAGATTTTAATCCTCATAATCACATAGGTTTGAACAAACCTCATGGTTTGTCAGGTCTCTTCAAAATCGCAGAATTAAAGAATTGGTAAATTGCTTTATGATAATAAAAAAAAACCTCTAGATTAATCTGAATTCGTAGCGTTTCTTTATTACTTGGTACACGGAACCACATTCTCCAGTTCTCTCTAGAACATTATGGTGGCTTTCGCCACTTTAAAGTTTTCCTTCTTAATATAATAAATGCTTTTTTTTTTAAATTATGGATGATTCAAGGGGCAAAAACTCAATTCTAACTTTCACAATTCTTTAACAAAAGTCTCCAATATACAGTTGTTACGTAGAGCCGGGGGTAAGGAAAGCAATGAAGAAAAGCTCATTTTTCTTAATTTCTGTTTTTTAAAAGTTATTACGACCGCACTCTATGTCAAGGTAAGATAACACAAGCATGAGAGGTTCATCATTATTATTTAAATTAGCATCATCATCATCATCGTCAATACCTTCATCATCATCTTGTGTAATCACAATCGTCTTCAATCATTTGTTACTTTCATCCTCACAATCATCATAATAATCATCATCATCGTCATCATCACAATCGTCACCATGATCATCATCAACATCGTCATCATCACAATCGTCACCATGATCATCATCAACATCGTCATCATCACAATCGTCACCATGATCATCATCAACATCGTCATCATCACAATCGTCACCATGATCATCATCAACATCGTCATCATCACAATCGTCACCATGATCATCATCAACATTGTCATCATCACAATCGTCACCATGATCATCATCAACATTGTCATCATCACAATCGTCACCATGATCATCATCAACATTGTCATCATCACAATCGTCACCATGATCATCATCAACATTGTCATCATCACAATCGTCACCATGATCATCATCAACATCGTCATCATCACAATCGTCACCATGATCATCATCAACATCGTCATCATCACAATCGTCACCATGATCATCATCAACATCGTCATCATCACAATCGTCACCATGATCATCATCAACATCGTCATCATCACAATCGTCACCATGATCATCATCAACATCGTCATCATCACAATCGTCACCATGATCATCATCAACATCGTCATCATCACAATCGTCACCATGATCATCATCAACATTGTCATCATCACAATCGTCACCATGATCATCATCACAATCGTCACCATGATCATCATCAACATCGTCATCATCACAATCGTTATCGCCATCATCGCTATCACCATTTGATAATGTTATAATTTTCGTGATTTTCATCATGTAATCATCAATGAACACACCATGAAATAACAAAAACTCAGAAACGTGAACAAGTGATTATTGTTTTATTCAGTTCATTTTTGGAGACTCCTCACTTACATGGCTCCCACACCAGGATGGCCACCACGCCCAGGAGGGCTCGGGGTTTAACGTCCATGCTCTCTGTAGCCCTGAGATGGGCTTAGCCTCACGTGACCGCCAACTAGATTGGCACCCGCCGTAAGGATATTGAACAGAGATGCACAGACAACAGACATTGCCTATCAAGTAAAATATACACACAGGAATACACATTTTGACATTTCGATTTCCATGTTAAGATTATAAAAATTGGACAGCTCAAGATTGCTATAAATCATTTTTTGTAAATTTCATACGTATTAAAAATATCTAAGAAAAAGTTTTAATAATGAGCGAGGTACAATGGAAATCTGTGATTCAATCATACAACAACAAAAATTATTTCTATAAAAATCAGAATTTGTTTTCTATTCTTTTTGTTAGACTTAATACACATCTAAATTTAGAAATACATTTAAAGCACACAGTAGAAAAAAAAATTAACAAAACTAATTGTAACAAGTACCTAAGAATTAGTTGACCTCATTCTCAGTCATAAAGTCAAAAAAAATGCTAGTCTGGTTAACATTCAGTCCAAACCAGTCTGTATATTTAATAATTGAAATGAAACTGAAAATTTACTCCAAATGCATACGTCAGGAGTTTCAGTATCTTTATGCTCTCTTTCAACCCCCCCCCCCCCCAAAAAAAAAAAAAACAAACAAAAAAAAAACAAAAAAAAAACACTCTTTCCCCCCAAAAAAAATGTAAAAAATGCATAGCTGTATCATTACAACTGCAGGAGAAAGTTTAATGTTTATTTTTGAACGGTTCTAAGTTGTTAATCTGAGTTACCCAAAGTTCCCACTCATTATATTGACTTCGATATTTATTAAATGTAAACTCAAATCTAACAATTCAAATAAAACTTCATATCGTACGTTTATTGATGGATAGCGCAAAATCCAAGAAATTAAGTACTCAGCAAAAGTATCACTGAATAACACAAAAATGCACTTCATAATGATCATGAAAAAGTTGATTGCACAAATAAAACAGAATAGAAGTCTTTGATTTCTTCTCAGAGTAAAAATGAAAATAAAATCCTTGATGGCATTGCATATTCATATCACAGACACTTGTTACTAAATTTTTTATATTGATCCCAAACTAATTTAAAAAAAAAGTATAAAATCTTCCAAAAGCTCAGGCACTTTTTCCTTTGGTGTTCAGTGTAATACACTCTATCAGACATTCAACTGCTCTTCTCAAACTCTAGTTACAACAATGAAAATCACTCCTCTAACTACCCATAACCCTCTATGGTTTATTTTTATTAATGCACGGAAAAGGAAAAAAAAAAAGAAACTGGAGGCAACAGAAATGTGGTTCCTTTGTGAATGCTACAAATCTAATGCACTGCAAAGCAATCAGACAAAATAGTTTTATGAGAAGCCGACACAATAAGATCACTCTTAAACAGACTACATAAACACCAAGCAGCCTTTTATGGCCATGTGATGAGAAGAGAAACAAAAACATCTCGTGAGAACTAAAAATGGTCGAGGGAAAATGCAGCAAGGGAAAACAGCGTGAAAAGATGTTGGATGGACTAACAAAGAGGCTCAAAGTAGGACGAGTGACGAATACACTGAAAGCCACAAGAGATAGAGATGCGTGGAAGGTCAAAATTGCCTTCGCTTAACAGAACGACACCTGATTGATTGATTGATAGTAGTTTCTCTTCAATTGGTAGCCGCTTCTATAACGTTTGTTTTAATGCGCTTTACATTTAATAAAAAAGTCAAAGTTTTATCAATTACAGCAATAATAGAATATGTAGATTAATGTGGACTTCTTCGTAAGACATATGTGATATAAAGATCTCAAATTGTGGAAATTCAAAGTAACTGTAAAAATGATATGAATACTAATAGTCTAAAGTTTATAAGAAATGAATTGTTGAAGATAACAGATTTCTTTGGACATACTTAAACCAAATGGGTAGTGATTTTAAAAAAACAATTTTTTTCCTTAAAGGGCCGTGGTGTGATTTCACAGTTATCATCCTAACAATAGAGCATCCTGATACTGTTGATAGTTATACAAATAACAATGATATTACAAAATACATCTACTGATATACTAAACCTATTGCCCTTCCTGGTGCGGCTAATAATTATAACCATTAAACCATCAACATCCTATTACACTGCAGCTGCTGTTGCTACTACTACTTCCACAACACCATTATTACTCTTATTTCCCAACTGTTTTACTTTCAACACAAATATCACAAAACAACTTTAACAACTGTGACCATTTGATTAACCACCATTGACATCGCTGTATATCCATAATGAAAATCGAAAAAAAAAAGCAAAGACGAAATGAATTAAGGGCACCTTTAACATCATGAGCCCTAGCTAACTTTTTTGAAAGCAAGTGTTGGTTCTTGGACGTATACTTGGAACAATTAACCTGCTGGTTTAATAAGGATTGAGAAGAGTAAAGAAAATTTAACATTTGCTGCAATAAATTTTTGAAGAGGCTGCTATCAGTGGTACTTCCCCTGGATTGAGACAAGTTCGGTCTCTCTTTTTCTTTCTTATATGACTGAACATAGAAAAAATGTATCATAATCTATTACTTTTATTCTCTTTTATCTACCTAGCCATACCCATAACCTATCAAGCATTGCAGTTAGCTAGCCATACAAGTGTGATCCATTGAACTCTTCCCTTAACTTAAATTAAAACCAACTGATACAAGGATCAGTAGACATCACACAGGTGCATCAGTGTTGATTATGAAGCGTGCTTGTTAGTGTTAGTGACAAAGTTGATTAAAAAGAGAAGAAAAAGCATGCAAGAGTAGTGCCTGGAATGGTTTGTCTTTCTCTTGCATGCTGAGAAAGACAAATCATAATTTGTATTTACCTGATGACAAAGCCATCAATTTATGAATGTAGAAATTCTGCTTCAAAAATAACATCATGCATTCTATAAACTTGTGTAATGTGCGATGATACTTTATTTTTCTGCAGTTTTCTCCTTGTAAGCCAAAGAGACTTGAGGGATAAAAATCCAGATGTACAGTTCAACAATACTTTTTGGGAGCATGAAAAGTCACAGGCGCAGCCAATTTATAAGCAATTTTACATAAGATTTGTGCAGCTATTTACACCTAGTACTTGTCAAGACTTATGTTCTTGGCTAGGCAATCTAAAATAAAGCCATTTGAATAATAGAAATTGGAAGATCTAAATGTAAAGCTTTGGTCTTACTCTGCTCAACCAAAGTAAAGTCCAGTAGGCCAACTGTTATAATTATAGATGAGACCAATCTAACTTTATTTAGAAAACATTTTTTTTTTCTTTTCACTCAGCCTGCAGTCTCCAATTGATGGATAAGTGCTCTAAGCTCTCGGTGTACTGCAAGAGACTGGAAAGAGTACTTTTCTCCCTTCTTAAACTGAGTTATGTCCACTTTAATAAAATTTTGGTCGTTAAGAAAAATTATGTCAAGAGGTCTAATATCTGCATATTTACAGGAAACCACTAAAAACAAATTTTGAACTCCTGACTCTATTCAGAACTTGCCAGATGAGTGGAAACAGCTGATCTCTAATAATTGCATTTGTCATAATTACCCGAAAAGGACAATAAATCTTATGGAAGGTTCATGAAAAATCCAGAACTGAACATTTTTCATTACAAGTAATTTGTTTCCAACGTAAGCCTGTCAAATTTCAGATAAAATGGACCTGATGCTGAGAGAAAAAAAATTCTTCTCTTTGAAGAGGAACGACACAGAAAGTGAAAGTAAACGATGCGGTGCAGAGTGCTTAATAGATAAGAAAAAGGAATGTCGAAAACCTAAACAAAGGTCTCTAAAACATTTAAATCGATTCTTCTTGATAGATCTGTAGATATCTTAGAATGGACTTGAATGAGATAGCAAAATCCAACCTGAGCAACACTTGGATTGAGCCACATGCACAACACAAGACAAGATGGTAGTAAAATCTGTAAACGTCAAGCCTTTGGAACGAAGCAAAGATGACAATGGTGAAAGAATCATCCTAGAATTATGGATTAGCCTTATGGATGGAGTGTTTTGTATTCAACAATATAATCAATAAATACATTAAATTTTACACCCGTAAAAAAATCTTATGATAAAAGTGAAGTTGCCAGTGCATACGATAAAGTCTAATAAGGAAGAACAAAGCCTTTTAAAAAAAAAAGTATTTCGGTAAAAATAAACAAGAACAATTAAGCAGCTAAACCCGCGCAAATTTATAGAAGTATAACTTACATTGAGAGAGAGAGAGAGAGAGAGAGAGAGAGAGAGAGAGAGAGAGAGAGAGAGAGAGAGAGAGAGAGAGAGAGAGAGAGAGAGAGAGAGAGAGCAAATGCATCACAAAATGTTATAATGATTCTGGTGTTGATACAACCACCACAACCACAGTTCTGGCATCAACTATTTTAGCTGCTCTTCATCCTAGTGTTCCTTTCACTAATATTGGTGCTGATAATACTATAATTACTATTCATATATGACGTAGGATATTTTAAAAATTTACTTCAAGAAACTTAAAAACAATTCCAAAAGTGTGCTGAGGGCTTATAGTTATACCATCAAAAGAAGAAGGAATGAATATTTACACAAAAACCAGGAAAGTAAAGGAAGTCTTGAGGGGAAAAGGATTACCTAAAGAAGAGGTGGGTATGAAAAAAAAAAGGTGAAACTTGCTGATGTCAATCCTTGTTGTATCTTTACATAAGTAATTTGTGTAAGACCAGTCATGCAGAGAACTGTATGAGTTTGACTAGGCATCACTGGACACCTGTGTTGTCTAATCTCTCTAGCGTCAAATTTTGTTTCTCCTGCAACGAACACAACAAAAGTTAAACTAAAAGGATAAAAAAAAAGTTAAATACTGTGTTTGAGCTTTTAAAAAGTAATGGAAATAATTCAGAGTCACTTGGCTCTTTATAAGATTAAACCTTTACTCCCACATACCCACATTAATAGGAAGGACAATTTCAAAAAGAAAGATAGAATACATAAATCCCATTAAAATATTGTCCACATTCAAGTTAGTAATGGGCATTTTCTTTTCACACAAAAGTGATAAGTATGTAAACTAAAATTTAATTTACAATGTGTCTGTCTGCTCGTGTTTAATCATATATTAAAAATGGCATCAATATAATTATTTTGACCATTAAATCTGCAGATATGACAATAGCTTATGATTTTAACATACATGCTTGAAAAGCTCGCCTCATTTTTGTACCTCTGCTATTTGCACTGGCTTTCAATCTGTTCTTTTATGGATCCACTCTAACATCCTGCAGAGATCAAATGATTCTATCAGACATTGAAATACATCAAATTTGACTAAAAAAATTACCTGGAAAAGAATATTACACAATTGAAAAAGTTGCTTCATATAACAAAATGTCTATAAAAAGTGAAACGAAAATACAATGCCATTAATAACATCATAGCTAAGATACATTCATGACCAAGTTTATAATTACTTTTGCTTTCACTATGAAATATTTTATATCGTAATTATTTTAACTTACCCTGGCAGGTACTGGAATATTTCATTGATGTATGATGCATTGGTATAACTGGATGTCATCCTTACTTCCTTGTTACCCATGATTCTCTTTGTCTTCTTTGTTTTCTGTTCTTTGATTCTTGATATAATTTTCTGTGTTTAACAACAATGAGGTAATTCTCATGTTTCGGATCAAGTCAACCTGCCCCCATGAACTGTTTGTTTTTCCTCTGCTCATTCTTGTAGCCTGAATGCTATCAGCTATAGTAAATCTTGTCTTTCTGATGCATTCAGTTCATATATTCACCCTTGTCCAAATCCTTTAAAGCAGGAACTCTCTACTTCTTGTAATTCCTTTTCTCTCAGTGCTAGTAAAAAAAAACAATAAAAGGTCTTTCATTTGAACAGAAAGCAATATTAAGTATCTTTTTTATATACATTGTGTAGGTGATAATTATGGTCTTTCATTTGAACAGAAAGCAATATTAAGTATCTTTTTTATATACATTGTGTAGGTGATAATTATGGTCTTTCATTTGAACAGAAAGTACATGTAGTATTAAGAAATTTTTTATATAAAATGTGTACATGATAATTATGAAGTTATAGAAAAGCTTATCTTTGAATATAAGTGAACTCGCCTTTGAATAAACAAACAGATTTTGTTTCTACAAAAACTAAGTTATAAGTAAACTATTCATATGTGGATCAATAACAAGTCACTTACCTTTTATCTAGTGATGATGTTGCTGTCTTCATCCTCATGGGTAGACAAATATCTCAACACTAAATGATGCTTCTTGCCATAGCAGTAAAGGATGACAAAATTATTTTTATTTCAAAATAAAATGTAAATGAATTTCGTTGTTTTTTTCCCTTGTTACAAAACATTTTCACTGTAAAAATTAAAATAAATAGCACGTTTTTTTGTTCAAACTTATTAGAACGATCTTTGATATAGTACAGACACAAAAAAAAAAAAATGTATGTTACTAATGTGTAACATAAGGTGCCTTTAAAAACAATTACAGATAGGGCAGCTACACCTCTGAGAAAAATCTTGGACCCTTCAACTTCTTCCCATCTACAATAGCCATGTTTCGCAGACT
>JAWDGP010002646.1:0-7500 GCA_033675545.1 Elysia crispata | reverse complement strand
CAGTAGGAGGGGAGACAGCAGAGTGCATGGCTAAGTGGTTTCACTACTGGGGGTCCTAGCTTTGATTTTGATTTTCTTGAAAGTTGAGAGAGAGAGAGAGAGAGAGAGAAAGAGAGAGAGAGGAGAGAGAGAGAGAGAGAGAGAGAGAGAGAGAGAGAGAGAGAGAGAGAGAGAGAGAGAAAGAGAGAGAGAGAGAAAGAGAGAGAGAGAGAGAAAGAGAGAGAGAGGAGAGAGAGAGAGAAAGAGAGAGAGAGGAGAGAGAGAGAGAGAGAGAGAGAGAGAGAGAGAGAGAGAGAGAGAGAGAGAGAGATTAGCTAGGGAAAGTGCAAGGCTTAAAACGCTGGCAGATAACAGTTGTGACTAAGTTCTGCTGCCTTGCTCTGAGCTGGTCAAGGGTAAAAAGCTGACAGCTCGGATTCTAGGGTAGAAGAGATGAATGCCGCACAAGGAAAAGAATAAAGAGAATGAAGCGAAGAAGAAATTGTAGAAAGTGAGTAACAGCAGTAACAGTAGCAACAGTAGTAGCAGCAGCAGTAACAGTAGCAACAGTAGTAGCAGCAGCAGCAGCAGTAACAGTAGCAACAGTAGTAGCAGCAGCAGCAGCAGCAGCAGTAACAATAGCAACAGTAGTAGCAGCAGCAGCAGTAGCAGCAGTAACAGTAGCAACAGTAGGAGCAGCAGTAACAGTAGCAACAGTAGTAGTAACAGTAGCAACAGTAGTAGCAGCAGCAGCAGCAGTAACATTAGCAACAGTAGTAGCAGCAGCAGCAGCAGCAGTAGCAACAGTAGTAGCAGCAGCAGCAGCAGTAGCAGTAACAGTAGCAACAGTAGTAGTAGCAGCAGTAACAGTAGCAACAGTAGTAGCAGCAGCAGTAACAGTAGCAACAGTAGTAGCAGCAGTAACATTAGCAACAGTAGTAGCAGCAGCAGCAGTAGCAACAGTAGTAGCAGCAGCAGCAGTAGCAGTAACAGTAGCAACAGTAGTAGCAGCAGCAGTAACAGTAGCAACAGTAGTAGTAGCAGCAGCAGCAGCAGCAGTAACAGTAGCAACAGTAGTAGCAGCAGCAGCAGCAGCAGCAGTAACAATAGCAACAGTAGTAGCAGCAGCAGCAGTAGCAGCAGTAACAGGAGCAGCAGTAACAGTAGCAACAGTAGTAGTAGCAGCAGCAGCAGTAACAGTAGCAACAGTAGTAGCAGCAGCAGCAGCAGTAACATTAGCAACAGTAGTAGCAGCAGCAGCAGTAGCAACAGTAGTAGCAGCAGCAGCAGCAGTAGCAGTAACAGTAGCAACAGTAGTAGTAGCAGCAGCATGAACAGAAGCAGGCTGAGGGAGGGAGGGCGGAAGGAAGGCAGAGAGGAGGAAGAGGGCAAGAAGAAGAAAAAGATAACGCTGAAAAATGGAAGATCAGTATATATGCGGGCAGTGCTTTCTCTCTTTGACTGTTAAGTTTGTGTGGAATGGAGAAAACAACTTGTTTAATTTTTACAGCAATCTCTCAAAAGTAATTTTGTCTCCTGTCTTGCATAATCTACGATAACATTAATAAAGTCTGCCAACCACAAGGCATCTCACGAGCCTGTGGCCCCACGTCTTGTTTACATTGAGGTTCATAATTATCATTCCCTGCATTTAGAGCGTCGTGTTGAAGAACGCATCATTAATGACGTCACATGTGAAGGACATTAATTGCTTTCCTTTGTAATTATCTATCCTAACGCTAAAGATATTTGTGAAAACTCCGACTGCAGTGAGTGCTGCAAGTTCAGTATATCACCCCGTCTGCCGTGTCTTGGTCTTGAGCTATGGACTTCTCTTGACCCTGTGCTGACCTTTCCTGCCAGGGGTTGTAAATCGTGGGCCAGCTGTAGACTGAAATTATGACACTCCCCCCTGTAACAAAACCATAAATACACACACGAGTTCTCGGCCCTTGACCCGTAGTGGAGGAAGCGGAAACGTTTGGACTAGCAGACTCGAAGGAAACGCGCATGCGCCATAAATCTTGTTTTTCGCCCCGCAGCGATTTTGCATAATCTGAAATCTCAATTGTACATGTGGAACTTAATTCCCCTGCCCTCTCCCATTTTGTCTGCTTCTTTTAATATGTTTTTATTTATTTATTTATTTATTTATTTGTACTCAACGAGTTGGATAGGTTTTTCAAATTAGAAAAGTGCATCGTGTAAACTGAAATAATTATGCTCGATGGTTTTCACAAGGTGGTGTTCCTGTAGAGAATAAAAACAACGACGACCACAGTAGCAGCAGCAGCAGCAGCAACAACAACAACAACAGCACATTATTCTGGTATAATTTCTTAATGACAGTTACTATACCAAATACGTTACACTTATCCAAACAACATAAAAACCTCTATCAACATTTGTAACTATTCCACGTTATAAAACAACAGACTATCAAACAGCGTCATTTGTGGTTGCTGTTCAGGGCTCTTAAACTGATTTTTAAGTCTGTGTGTGATGTCCTCCCTGACTTCAGGTCAGTGTCAGTGATTTACAGATCACCGTGACAGATTTCAAGTTTGGTCCATCAGGTCCACGATCTCCCAGTGTCCAGTGTGATGTGGACACAGCTAGTCAGGTGTCCGTCCATTCTCCACACTGATAGCCCCAGCATTGACCCTTGCTGGTGCGCGACTTTCCCCCGACAAGAACAAGGAGAATAAATCAGTAGCACTGGGGGGTTAGAAATCCAGGGGAGATCAATAAAACACGAGGGTTATAAATAGTTTGTGCAGCATATCTTTTGCTTGTATATATAATGTATAATTGTGTTAGAGAGAGAGAGAGAGACAGACAGACAGACAGAGAGAGAGAGATAGAGAGAGAGACAGAGAGAGACAGAGAGACAGAGAGAGAGACAGAGACAGAGACAGAGAGACAGGCAGAGAGAGAGACAGAGAGATAGAGAGAGAGACAGAGACAGAGAGAGACAGATAGAGACAGAGAGAGACAGAGAGATAGAGACAGAGACAGAGAGTGAGATAGAGACAGAGACAGAGAGAGACAGAGAGAGAGAGATGCTTCTCTCTCAACAATTTTTCCTTGTTTATACCTCTGTATCTCCTCATTCTTTTCTTCCCTGTTGCACCATTTGTCCATTACTAAATGTTTATATCACCTAAACCTCACCTTAACACTATTTCGGAAAAGCGCCAAAATCGTTTTGCCCTTTTTTGAAATTTTGTTTTCAACGTTTGCACCAGATGACCCTTCTCTGCTCATTTGTTACAGTCTTAAATAAATTCATTTGTCTTCAGGTCAGCAGCCTCGAGCGGTAGGGTTCAATAGACACAAGACTTTGTACTATGGACTTTACACACGGTATCCCATGTGTGATGTCACCAGCGAAGGACACTCATAGATGCGGTTATTATAGTATCTTAAGTTTTAAAAATAACCACAGGCAACTGAATTGAACTTTCGACAGAAAAGACCTGTTCAATAGGGCTAGGTCTTTGGTTCTTCGGGAATTTCGTATTGAAGTTTTAGGTTGTCTATCGGCCACAAGCTCCAAGGTCGGGTCTGAGGAAGTTCCTGAGCTCGGTGTGGGACATGATGGGTCTGTCGGTGTGTCTGTCCGCCGGTTCCACATCGGGGTGTCCATTGTCCAGTGGTGGCTGGGCTGGATCACGGGACGGGTTGAGATTGAGAGATAACTAGAGGGTATTGATCTGTGTGTCCGTTTGTCAGTTTGTGTCTAAGTCTTGTGTTCGCTGCTCTTGGTGTGCCGCCAAGAATCTCCCTGGGTCTTTATGTCTGTTTGTCTATATGCGTGTCTGTCGATTTGTCTCTCCCTTTTTATACGTTATTGCCATTCCTCCAAAAATTTGATAGAAAGAAAAATAAGAGACAACTAAAACAAACAAAAAATAAATAAGAAAAAAATAAGTTAATTAATTAGTAAATAATAATAATAATTAAAATGATAATAATAATAATAATAATAATCAAACAACAATGAATCTTTTTAATCTCTTTTTCAAGTACAACGTGTGTTTTTCACCAACAACAATCGTAGCACTTTAATTACTTTAAGACATAAAATATAAATAGGCGTGTCTCCGAGCCCACCGTGTGTTGCTGTAAGGCACTCACCCGTAGAGCCGGAGCTCCACCACTGCGCCACGCCCCCCAAGCCCCCGGGCATTTGCTCAGAGAGAGAGGGAGTGTTTTAACCGTCTGCCAAACCAATTTATCTCCCCTTGAATATCAGCCCCCACCCACTCCAAACATCTGGATGGGCTCGAAACTTCTCGAACCGACTTCGAACGATTAAAAATCGATTCAGTTCACGTTTGAGGTATGAAAGGTCGAGTGGAAATAATTTTTGAGAATTACTTTTTACCCTTTTAAGGTTTAAATTTGAGGAGACAAGAATCTAAAGAGGCCTGGAGGAGAGGTTGAGGATAATATACTGCAGGATGAAGGGGTTAGAATTATATTCTATTATCGTCTTCCATTGAGAACCTAATTCGACAGCTATCGATTCTTGCTGGCTAGAACCGAGCCAGCCAAGAGAATACATCTCTTGTAATCAGCGGATGCGACATTTATCGGGTTCGAGAATCGAATCGAACGAGCGATTCCAGACGATTTTAGAATTTCTCAACTCTGGGTTGATCTTCATGCGTCAATATATTTTTAATTTTGCGAATTGGTGACCTAAGAAATCTATAAATATCGAAAAAAAAAACTTTGAGGATAATTGATAAATAATTATTGTGTACTCAGTTAAGTTAAAGTTGACCATCAAGACGAGGGCCTCCAAGGACAAAGGTTGAATGCAGTTCTCGGAATGCATAATAATAACGAGGAACATAAACTACTGTAACACTTTGTTTGAAATTCGTATAAAATTAGATTAAAAAAAAAAATGACTGTAAGCAAATTAGTTATGGTTTCTCTAGTCTTTAGCATACAAGTTTTATTGCCATAGCAACTGCGACAAAGTCTACCTTGCTTTCTGGCAATGGGGATGGATAATAAATTTGTTAGCCAGGTATTTAGGCCGAGTCTCGTAGCATGCTCTGGCAGAACGCAGACTTTGATGACGTCATTAGTGGTATTTCGTTTCCCCGTTTTTGTTGTTCTTGTAACTCGATGCTCCCCTGTGTAAAACGTCTTAAAATTATCTACCTTACCCCTGGAGTTATGTTTTGCAACAACAATCAGTTTTGCTAAATTGTTTCTCCCCGTAAGTCTCACCGAGAGGGTCAGAGAGAGAGAGAGAGAGAGAGAGAGAGAGAGAGAGAGAGAGAGAGAGAGAAAGAGAGAGAGAGGGGGGGGAGACAGTCAGACAGGCAGAAAGAGGGAGAAGGTAGATTCATAGATAGTAAGATAGACAGAGAAAAACACAGAGAGAGAGAGAGAGAGAGAGAGAGAGAGAGAGAGAGAGAGAGAGAGAGAGAGAGAGGGAGAAGGTAGATTCATAGGTAGTAAGATAGACAGAGAAAAACAGAGAGAGAGAGAGAGAGAGAGAGAGAGAGAGAGAGAGTTAGTTAGTCACACTGATAGACATATAAATACACAAAAAAGAGACTGAAAGGCAGGGCAGTGACGTTGAGACCCAATTATTAAGCTTTATTCTGATGACTAGCTGTACTCCACGTTCACGAATTTGAGCCAAGCTAAAAGCCTAGCGGACGCCATGATGCTAGAAGTAGGTCTGTTAACGCTCACACACAGTGCAACCATTTAAGATAAGTGTAAGTCTCGCTATCAGCTTTTGACCCCGGTGAACTCATCGAACGGCAACTGGTTGCTTAAAAATACCTCTCATTTAACACACCGCGCACACAGTCGAATCAGTTTGCTCCCATTACGCACAAGACACACAGCCAGCACGTTTTTTGTATCGAGAGCATTTTACTGCGGAAATAAAATATCATAAGGTTTACTACCAGTTTTTCACTTTTCACTATCAAAATGGATAATTGCAATGAACTTTTGATTGCTGCTGTGGAAAAAAGAACTGCTCTTTATAACAAGACAGAAGACAATTATTCCAACAGAGTCTTTATAAACAAACAATGGATTGAAATTGGAAAAGAAATAGGAATTGACGGTGAGTTTATTTTCATCTCTCTCACTCTCTCTCTCTCTCTCTCTCTCTCTCTCTCTCTCTCTCTCTCTCTCTCTCTCTCTCTCTCTCTCCTTCTCTCTCAATCTCTTTATTCATTTCATTTATTTTCCCTCTCCCAGCCCTTTCTCTGTCTCTCTTTCTATCCTCTCAATGAATGTTACAATTATTTTAACCCTTGCCTTGTTATTCACAAAATATTGGATTGCCAGGGAACAGCCCCTTCTGTCATAAAGTAATTTACGAGCTTTTCTCGAACTTGCATGCCACATTTTGTTGATCTTTGCCTGTGCTTTTGAAGATTTTGGTAAGTCAGTCGTCTAGGAAGCAAATGTTCATTGGGTACAGGTGCTTCGGGGACAATGAGTCTGTGTGGTTCGTTTACAAGAACAAAATTGTGGAGGACGGTGATGGCTTTTACAATGTTTGTGGCAGCCATTGTTTGTTCATCGATTTGGCGAAAAAGTATCCTCCACATCTGTGCCAATCTTCCAAACGAACATTCAACGCTGTTTCTCGCACGAGACAGTCTGTAGTTGAAAATTTCTTTTTCAGTTGCAAGCTGGCGGTGCGGAAAGGGTTTCATTATGTTTTCCCTGAGAGGAAATGCTTCGTCTGCAACAAACATGTAAGGGAGCTCAATATCGGTACCTGGTATGTAGCCTCGTTGGGGGATTGATAGCTTGCCAGACATGAGCTTTTTGCCCAGAGATGAACGACTAAATACTCCGCCATCACTGTTACCACCACATGAACCTACATCTACAACAACAAACTTCCCACTAGCATCTGTGACTGCAAGGAGGATAATTGAGAAGAAATATTTATAGTTGTAATACTTTGAACCCGACTTGTTCGGTTTTTTAATTCTAATGTGCTTTCCGTCTATTGCGGCCAAACACAAAGGGAACTGAAATCTTGTAAAAAATTCAGATGCAATTTTCAGCCAATGTTCTTCGTAGATAGAGAAAATTTGTGGTTCGTTTCTCAATGTGGGGTCCTATCATTTCTAGCAGGGTTTTAAAAGTGTCTGGTCTCATTCGGATGTATGCCAGACACTTTTCATCATCACTAAGAACTTGTTGCATAAGGTGATGATATTCGCCAAATGTTTCCCTCAGTTGGAAGATGGGGTGAACCCAATAACGCCTATTACGTCTTCTTTTCAGCCACAAAAGCAAAAGAAGCTGCAATTTCTCCATTGTAGCAAACACTGACAAAACTATGCAGTGGGATGTCATCTGAAGACGATATCGAGACGTAAACGAAATGGTTATAAAATGTGATACATTCAGTTTGCTTAAGTCTCGTTTACCTCTCGATATCGCTATCGAAACGTTTACGAGCTGAAGTATGATCCCACTGTGTTTACACGTTTACTGCAGCTGTCTGTGTGT
>JAWDGP010002645.1:5000-14591 GCA_033675545.1 Elysia crispata | reverse complement strand
CCTACTCAACTCATGACGCAAAGCCTTGTCAATCATCACTTTAAACAGGATAAGACCCTTTGTAGAAGAATACCTATCGAAGAGTCAAAGTGGATTCCGCCCAGACCGTGGGAAGCAGACGGGTAAGATGTTAGTCTGGACCCACAAATGGTTGTACGCAAAAACACTGAAAGAAGATGTCATCATAAAAATCTTCAGGGATTGACATGAGTGCGGCGTTTGACACAATAGATAGAAACCAACTGCTCAACATAATCGCAACAATCGTAAACGAAGATGAGCTGAGAATAATACGCTTTCTTTTGAGCAATACAAAAATAAAAACAAGAATCAATGGCGCCACAAAAACAAATACATTTATAAGCAATGTCGGGACTCCCCAAGCGAGATAGCCTTAGTCCAGTCCTTTTTATTGTCTATCTAGAACACGCTCTGAAGGAGGTCAGAACCACACTACCCAGACCAATAGTGAAATATGAAAAAAGAAATTCCAAAACGAGATAGCTTACGCAGACGACGTGGATTTTATCGGACAGGACTACGTTAACATCAACGAAATCCAAGAAACGCTACATAAGTACCAACTAAAAGTAAACACAGACAAAACAGAATTCACAGCTCTTTCAAAAACGAGGAAGACTGGAAAAACGCAAAGAAAGTGGCTCACTCATTGGTGATCTCGAGGATGTAGAAAGGAGAAAACAGCTCTCCACCGCAGCCCTCAACAAGCTTTTACCACGTGTGGATGAAAGGAAATAAACTCAAAACCACAACCAAAATACAACTTTATAAGTCCCTTGTGAAATCCATACTACTATACAACTGTAGCACATGGGCACTGACTCTCACCGAAGAAGAGAAAATAAACGCTTTCCACCGAAAACAACTGAAAAAGGTCCTAAACATTAAATTTCCAGTAAAAATCACAAATAAGTCACTGTATAAAAAATGCCAGGAAAAGCCCCTCTCGCTGCAAATTCTAAAAGCTCCGGTGGAACCTCTTTGGGCATATTCTTCTGTAGAGACAGCGACATCCCTGCCAACAGAGCAACAAGAGCCTACTTCACATCCAATATGGCCACAAACTAAGAGGACGGCCGACAACAACTCTCCATATCGTACTGAACAGAGATCTAGGACTAATTGACCATTTTAGACTCCATTCAACCGATGATCTGGTCAAAATCACTGAGCTCGCAAAGGACAGGAAACAGTGGAGAGAACTCTCTGCGAGGATAGAGAAAGCTGCCGAAGCGTCACAGACGGTGAACTGGGATGCGACACGGCAATAAGTCAAGTAAGTCAGTGCTAGTACAATACTTAGTGCTACTGCTATAATTAGTACTACTATTATAACTACAACCACTACTACTACTACTACTACTACTACTACTACTACTACTACTACTACTACTGCTGCTGCTGCTGCTGCTGCTAATGCTGCTTTTGCTGCTGCTGCTGCTACTACTACTACTACTACTACTACTACTATCACTACTACTACTACTACTACTACTACTACTACTACTACTACTACTACTACTACTACTATTACTACTAGTAGTAGTAGTAGCAGTAGTAGTAGTGGTAGTATAACTAGGAAGGCATCTGTTGTGTTTAATGCATTATATCCCTATATGGTTTTACGTAACACATTTCTGGAAGTATAAAGAAACGGAGGTCACATTGGGATTAGTTCTATCCAGAGCTATCGCCATGTTTAACTTAGATTAACCTTAGTGTACATTTATTTGTAAAAAAAGAATCTTACTTTAATCAACGCGTTATTAAACATACACAAGAACCAATAACTCTTAGTATATTTCGATGGATTGTACAATTAACCCAAGTGTGTATAGATAGATATAAGCATTTCATTCATAATAATAATATCTTGATATCCAAGAAAATTTGGCTAAAATGACAAGCCTCGAATCTCAACCAATGATTCTTGATTGAACTTATTTTCTCTCTCTCTCTCTCTCTCTCTCTCTCTCTCTCTCTCTCTCTCTCTCTCTCTCTCTCTCTCTCTCTCTCTCTCTCTCTCTCTCTCTCTCTCTCTCTCTCTCTCTCTCTCTCTCTCTCTCTCTCTTTTTTCTTTCTCTCTCTCTCTCTCTCTCTCTCTCTCTCTCTCTCTCTCTCTCTCTCTCTCTCTCTATTTACTTAAAAACTGGTTAGTTAAATGAAACTTATTTTTTGTCACTTCTTCTGAGAAATTTTCAGTTTTCATAAAAATTTGTTATGCCAAAGATATACTTTCTCTCACAATTATCAAAGCAAGTAACAAGTCCTTTTAATAACAAAATGCAGCCTAGGTTAAACATTTTTTTAGAGAAAACTTAGTTTTAGAGGTGCGTGATTGCAATTTCTCCTTTTCTTGAAAAAATAAAAGAGATGTATATTGTGAACACATATTAATATTATGTTTTTGTAGGTTTGTATGTATGTCTGTGTGTTTTACCGTCAAGCTCTGCATCATCAAACAATTTGTATCTACATGTAGACCCCAAAATACCCGTATTGGTATTGAGTACAATGGCTAGTGGGCACATTGACGACAATTTTTTCTTCTATAACCCATTATTCGATATACCATTATCAAGTAGATTGGCTTCCTGAACTAACAAGAGTAAGATTTTCCACACAACGCTCCACTCTAGAACAATACGTAATGTGGGTCTGTCGATGCCTTTATACGACGCTCAACTCTAAAACATGGTGTAGTTCCTGTGCATGACTTTATACCACGCATCACTCTTTACTAGAACGTCGTGGTAATCTGTCGGTGTCTTTATACGACGCATCACTCTATACTAGAGTATCGTGTCGATCTGTCGATGTCTTTATACCACGCATCACTCTATACTAGAACATATTGTAGATCTGTCGATGTCTTTATACAACGCATCACTCTATACCAGAACATCGTGTAGATCTGTCGATGTCTTTATACCACGCATCACTCTATACCAGAACATCGTGTAGATCTGTCGATGTCTTTATATGACGCATCACTCTATACCAGAACATCGTGTAGATCTGTCGATGTCTTTATACGACGCATCACCCTATACTAGAGTATCGTGTAGATCTGTCGATGTCTTTATGCGACGCATCACTCTATACTAGAACATCGTGTAGATCTGTCGATGTCTTTATACGACGCATCACTCTATACTAGAAAATCGTGTAGATCTGTCGATGTCTTTATACGACGCATCACTCTATACTAGAGTATCGTGTAGATCTGTCGATGTCTTTATACGACGCATCACTCTATACTAGAACATCGTGTAGATCTGTCGATGTCTTTATACCACGCATGACTCTATACTAGAACATCGTGTAGATCTGTCGATGTCTTTATATGACGCATCACTCTATACCAGAACATCGTGTAGATCTATCGATGTCTTTATATGACGCATCACTCTATACCAGAACATCGTGTAGATCTGTCGATGTCTTTATATGACGCATCACTCTATACCAGAACATCGTGTAGATCTGTCGATGTCTTTATACCACGCATCACTCTATACTAGAACATCGTGTAGATCTGTCGATGTCTTCATACCACGCATCACTCTATATTAGAACATCTTGTAGATCTGTCGATGTCTTTATACCACGCATCACTCTATACCAGAACATGGTGTTGATCTGTCGATGTCTTTCTATGACGCATCACTCTATACTAGAACATCGTGTAGATCTGTCGATGTCTTTATACCACGCATCACTCTATACCAGAACATCGTGTAGATCTGTCGATGTCTTTTTACCACGCATCACTCTATACCAGAACATCGTGTAGATCTGTCGATGTCTTTATACGACGCATCACTCTATACCAGAACATCGTGTAGATCTGTCGATGTCTTTATATGACGCATCACTCTATACCAGAACATCGTGTAGATCTGTCGATGTCTTTATATGACCTATCACTCTATACTAGAACATCTTGTAGATCTGTCGATGTCTTTATATGACGCATCACTCTATACTAGAACATCGTGTAGATCTGTCGATGTCTTTATACCACGCATCACTCTATACTAGAATATCGTGTAGATCTGTGGATGTCTTTATACCACGAATCACTCTATACTAGAATATCGTGAAGATCTGTTGATGTCTTTATACCACGCATCACTCTATACTAGAATATCGTGTAGATCTGTTGATGTCTTTATACCACGCATCACACCTTGTAGCGAACGACGCACCATTCTAGAACAATGTCTAGATGTGTCGCAGTCTATAACAGGGTACTCAGTTAAAGCCTGCAGGAGTTGAGAAATGGGTGTAAAGAACATTTCTCAAGGAATCAATATCGGACATGGCCACGTTAGGATTCTAACCCTGATAGGAGGTCCACGGGTCTATCTGTACCCCACGGCACCCCAAGATCAAGAAAATAGTTTTAAGAAATTGATTGCATACTTTGGCGTTAATAGAGGAAAAAGAATTAAAGACAGAGAAGATACAACAGAAGAACTATAATTCGTAAGTTATTTTTTTATAAAATAAACCCAAATTAAGGAAGTTATTTATATCTAGCCTGTGGCTCCGGACATTTCGAGCGTCTAAAGCAAAACCGAGTTAGTATCCTAGGGGCAAAAGTTAAAGAGAAAATTATTAAAATATCCATTATTGTTCTCAAATATCAGATTAATTTTTGTTCTTCCCAACACTGAAAATTGTCCAACACACTTTGATCACGTGGACTGTAACTCTTCGCAACAAGATAAAATATGTTAAATTTCTTATTTTGCTTTTACGTTTAATGTTTTTTTTTTTCCATAGTTTTATCGAACTTCAGTTGTGGATGAAAATGACCTTTGAGAAGGAAGTTGAAAACGTCAAAGAAAAGCGTAGAGAAGCAATGAGCTGCCAATGATAAGGCAGATCTAGCCCAGTGAGTTCCACCGATTCATGGAATTTCGAGTAATTTTTTTAATCACCGGCTTTGAAATGTTGTGACAATTTCAAATTTAAACTATACAATTTATGCGACGACAAAGGTTTGAAGCAGTGTCATACAAGTCCAAATTAAAACTAACCAGTTGCTTCGTTTGATTTTACTCCAGTTTTAACGGTTGATATTTTATGATATGCATATAAACGGGGCGGATAAGAAAAGCAAATATTTCGAGTCTTTTTTTTTACCTAAAAAGATTTTATTCCAAAGGTGCTCTTACTTTTATGGTAAACGCCACAACGTCTTAACATGTTGTCTAGAGTTGAAATACTTGGGTACTTTCAAATCTAGTGATGGGCGCAACAGAACTGAAATTGCATCAAAAATAGCGCTAGCAAACAAGAGATCAATACTAACAAGTAACCACATGTCGATTCACACAAGAAGAAGAGCCCTGGAGTGCTATATTGAACGCACTTTGATGTATGGATGCGAGACCTGGACAATTTCAAAACAAGTACACAAGAAACCGGAGGGAACAGAAATGTGGTTCCTGCGGAGAATGTTAAGAATCTTATGGACTGCAAAGAAATCAAATGAAGTATTAAAAGACGCCGTCACAACAAGATCACTCATAAATTATAGAAAAACGTAAATACCAAGTAACCTGTTGTGGCCATGTGATAAGAAGAGAGAAACTAGAACATCTTGTGACAACTTCTACTGGAATGGTGATGGAGTGGAAAACGCATGAAGGGGAAAACAGCGTGAAAAGATGTTGGATGGACTGACAAAGTAGCTCCAAATAGCGAGAGTGACAGAAGCACTGAAAGCGACGAGATGTGGAGATGCATAAAAGGTCTTGATCGCCTACGCTCAATTAAGAGCACGGCACCTGACTGATTGCTTGTCTAGGATTAGCAAATTTTATATGTTTTCTTCACTTTATTAGCTAAAAGATTCGGCGACGTGCAAGTTCTAAAGACTTATTTTTTTTCTATTATTTTGAAGAGTTAAAATATTTTAATTCCAGGTCACGGGACTTGAACTTCTTAAGTCCCACTTGGACGTGAATCATACTGGATACTTATTAAAAATATCAATCACTTTTTGTATTTATTCCGTACCTTGTTTCTTGGATAGTTTGTACAATAACTATTCTGTGATTGGCTGGTCGGCATGGCTCGTTGAACAAATTTAAATTTTAATTAAGACCTAAGATTTCAAGACACTAAAACAATATACCTGTCGCACCTTTTTATGGAAAAAAGTGGAAGGCCAGAGGGTGCAAGAAATGAGTTATTGACGAAAACGCTCAATTATTTTCCCCTGACCCCTCCAAAGACCTTATGTGCCAACACTGTTCTCCCTTTGATCATTATAATCAACTTCCAATTTGTCCTTGAAGACGAGTGTACAAGAAGGCACCACAAGATTGTCAGATGTGTTAACGGTTACTTCCTGAATAAAGGGTCTAAAAAGAGACAGGCACACAACTTTATAACTACCGGACTAAAAAAAAAAAAAGAAACAACACAAGTATAGAGTTAACATATAAACGTTTCTCCTTTATTGTGGCTTCATCAGATTGTGTGCCTGTCTCTTTTTAGATCCTGTTTCATACTAATTACAGGCACACACGCGTCCTCTTGGGATACTTTATAATTACCAAGTTGTCCTCCAAGTGTGCTATTTTTGCTTTTCTATTCGGATGTATTTCAGAGTTTAAGAAAGTTTCATAACCACACCGACTGCTCGTTGCTGGGGAACCTCTGGGATACATCTGCCTAAAGGAAAACGACACGGTCTATTGCACTGTTAACAGGATGAAATGGTTGCAAGAGGTGAACAATGTGGGTTTTACCATCGGATCTATTATTAGTTCTAATTTTTTATATACATGTATCACTGATTTTACCAGTCTGCGGCCTGTGCGTCATGTAAGAAGATATTTCGCTGGTCGTGGTGTTTCGTGTTAACAAGAGAGGTGTTGCGCATGCTTGACCGGATCCAACTGCTGGCACAGAGCACGGTGATCGCAACACAGAGCGCGCAGTCTGCGGGCCAGAATAAGGAGAGCTGGACCAGTCGCCAGAATCTGATGCTTTTCTGTGAGACAGTACAGATTTTCATTGGTTTTATAACTGTTTCTTTGTATTTCTATTATGTCAAGTCACAGTCAGGTTATTAACTTCATGATTTTGCACCAGTTTCACAGCTGGAGTTGAAATGCTCGAAATAAATAAAAGATGGAGAGAGAGAAAAAGATAGAGGAAGAAAGAAAAGGGGAGAGACAAGGGAAAGAAGACAGAGATGGAGGAATAATTTAGAAAGTTTTATTTATTTTATTCTGTAACAAGTCTTTGCCATGACCAAGTTAGATAGTTATAAATATTTATCCTAATTGCCTTTTTGATATGTCATAAATAGTCGTTCATTGTGATCTATTTATTTGTTCGTTCACTTTTAGATAGAACGAAAGAAAAACATGTCGAGACATCTTGAATAATGTTTCATGTAAGGCAGTGTTCGGAGAAATCCCTCGTGGAGGACCTATCATTGTCGATACGATAAAGTTGTTCCATGATAGTTATATTTCAAGCAATCAACTGGAACGAACATATTTTTTTTTCAATCTAAATTGGTATGTCGGTACATCTAGTGTTTTGGCCATGTGGAAAGTTAACTCTCTCAACAAATAGAGGCAAAGATAAAATAATTATTATTGATGAAAATGAGTATAACAATCGTTTTGTATTGATATTTCATTGATAATTTATTGTATTTTCTTCGCACCAGAAAAGTATAAGTAAAATGCAAATTGCAAGTTGAATGAAAATATAAAAAGAGATAATGATAATAATACATGCATTGGATTTACATTTATGTTGAAGAAGAAGTAAATAAACAAAATTGATAAAAAAATATTGGAACAAAACTTGAAAAGAATGTTTTATCATAAGTCAAGCTAAACATACTGTAACATTTGTTTGGTAATATTTCTAAACCAAAAACCTATTGACTGAAAATTAAACATCTGCCAAATAATCTGCGGTTTAATGTAATGTGTTTTAAGCTACAATATTTTCTAAGGAAATTTAAAACACGATGAGCGAAAGTTCGTTCAAACATAAAGAAAAAAATTAAAGCAAACCTTAAACAGCTAAAAAATCAACTCAGACCTAAAACATCCAAAATTGAACTCAAAACTAAAACAGCTAAAAATAAATTGAATGACAGAACAGTTAGAAAATTAATTTGAAATTAAAAGAGCTAAAAATTATTTCAAAGCTAAAATACATAAAAATAAACGTTTTGTATCTGAAGCCTAATTTTTTTTTACAAAGATAAATGACATTTTCTCTATACAATAAAAAAAACTCGTTCACTGCAGTGTACTTGTAAACCATTGACTAATTCATCACCACAGAATAAGGATCCAGAGGAATGTAAAATTATTGAAAGAAAATAAATATGGATATTCAAATTTTCGTCAATTTTGTTTTTTAAATTCCAAAAAAGGATAAATAAAAATGAAAGAGTAAGAGAAAATGCTAGTAAATACGTTAATAGCGATATTTAATTCTACTTGCAATTAATTCATAATTATCTACAACAACAAAAACAACAACAACAACAGCAGCAACGATAACAGCAACAGCAACAATAACAACAACAACAACAACAACAACAATAATAACAACAACAACAACAATAAGAACAACAACAACAACAACAACAACAACAACAACAACAACAACAACAACAACAACAACAACAACAACAACAACAGCAGCAACATTTCTAGGGCAATGTCAATGATCTTCACGGTCAATGGTTGCCGCGAAACGTATTTAAAAAATAAAAAAAAAATAATAAAACCAGATCAGGTTATTTATGCCTTAAGTAATAATTAAAGTAATAAGAAAAACGATAAATCGTGAATGTGATAGTAATAGCTCTAGCATTCACAACAGTCATGATAACGATAAATCGTGAATGTGATAGTAATAGTTGTAGCAATCACAACAGTCATGATAAAGATAATCAAGTACAATGACAGGATTTTCCACGGTTAAAAATGATAAATAAGGCACTCTACGGTGTGTTACAAAATAAAAAAAAAAAAATTATGGTGTACAAGTCAAGTTGACGATAAGGCACGAATTAAAATAAAAAAAAATTAACAAGGATCTCCATGCAAAAAGTATCGCGCAACATATCAATGTGAAAATTATTTCTGTTTGAGTATTTATTTTGAGCTGTTAGGTAGCACAACGCTTTCATACAGTGGAATGCTACAATACTGGGAAATATTTTAAATATTTACATATTTTTGCATATTGAATGTGATAACTTAGAAAAAATATCATACTGGAGTTTAATCGGTGTCCCAATAATGTAATCAAATAAAACTGTTCATAGACTGTAGATTAAGTATTGAAAGATGAAAAAAGATGATTTGACCAGAAAAAGATTACAATCTGAGCCATTGTAGTCAGAAATAGAAGTGAAAGTGTTACGTTACTTCTTGGTCTTTGGCTATAAAATGTTAGATTTTTATATACTTAAAATATCTCTAAACAAGGATAAAGCTCAGCTAAATATTATTTTTTTTTTGTATTGCGTTTGTTTTTTTGTTTTTTTTTTTATTATTATTCGGA
>JAWDGP010002644.1:0-13087 GCA_033675545.1 Elysia crispata | reverse complement strand
AAAAACTAATGCTCTCATGGTCAATGCTAGCAAATCATGTCGTTCCACTAATAGGCATTATCACTGGTTTTGAGCTGAGTGATGCTGATAGGATGTCTGAATCCCTAAATCTTACCCAAGAGCCTCTCAGCCCAGTTCTAGCTGAGAGCAGCCTTGACTTCCTTTAATAGTTATAGATTACTTTACTACCTTTAGAACTCTTTTGCCATACAATATCATGTAAAAATGGACAAAGCATGTCCCAGTAATGAATAATTTGAGATAAATTTACAAAAGTTCATACTGCTATTTGAAATTTACAGTTTCATTGGTATTTGAATTGTATAAAATATACAGTAGTGGTATTGTATTTATGGCAATTGCTTTTATAATTAATTTGACCATAACACAGTATTAACTGTAATCATAAATATTAAGGTTTTAACTGTTTTGGAATGTGTACAATGTATGCATTATGTATGGTTGGTTCTTTGATTTAGCTATTGTTATTGGCAGATTACAAAGAAAATCAATTCTAGGTTGCATTTCACCATGAAAATCCTTGTTGAGTTAGATTTGGTATGATTTAGGTTATCTCATGAAGGCTAGATGTAAGTAACTCATTTACAATTTCATAAACGGAATCAAGAGCATGCTGTGTATAGAAAATTATATTGCAGTTTTGGTATCAAAATATTTTGATGTATTATTTCAGTTGTCATTTTCTCGATACATTAGGAGACTATATATTTATTTTCAGGGATGAGAACTGGACACAAAATTTTTAACTGAACTTTTTGAAATTGGTCAATATGAGTAGGATAAACGAGAGCATTCTCTCCCCCCTTTCCCCTCCCTCTCAATTAAATTACAATTTAACTTTGCACAAAGCTATGTTTATGGAATATCTTTTTTAAACTGATTTAGTTCATTTTTTTCTGTGCTCAGACTAACAGGTTGAATGACCTGCAGCTGTGTTGCCCAAATGTCACTGCTTTCTGCGTTTTACCGGCTAAACTGAGGCATCATAAAGGTTTCCTCATCAGAGTATACATAAAGGTCTATATTCTAGCTTACACATTAAGCACTTTATCTTTTCTTTAAGACATTTGAGCAGAATCTAATCAAAACAAAATAACATTTAGATCTAGATCTAGATTTATAATTATTTGTTTTTGAATGAAAATCATCTATAATAATTATAGTTTTATGTCATGTCATACCTGGTTTCGGTTTTAAGATTTTGATTTACGTACACTAGATCTAGATCTAGTTGTGAAGCATCATAAAAAAAACAAAAATAGGTAGAGTGCAGCTCCAAAAAATAAAAACATAACAAAACACTTGTATCTAACTTTCTCTTTCTCTTGTAATCCTATCTCCAGCTATCATTTTCTTTCAAGTATATTTCCATTAAATTCTTATCTCTTCAGCATACTTACCTTTTTTGAGTTTTATTTATTTATTTATTTCTTCATTATTTCATAAATAATAATTTAGACAATTTTTTATAAAACATTTTGTAAATAGTGTTTTTATATATATATATATATATATATATATATATATATATATATATATATATATATATATATATATATATATATATATATTTGTATATATATATATAAAAAATATATATATATATATATATATATATATATATATATTTCTTTTTTGTGTGTGTACTTCCACAATATTTAATTTTTTTTTGGAGGGGTAGATCTTTCTATGTATAACCTTTTCAATATTAATATATATATATATATATATATATATATATATATATATATATATATATATATGTTTATGTATATCTTTTTTGTGTGTGTACTTCCACAATATTTAATTTTCTTTTTTTTTTTTTTTTTTTGGGGGGGGGGAGGGGGGAGGGGGGTTAGATCTTTCTATATATAACCTTTTCAATATTTATATACATACATACATACATACACACACATATATATATATATATATATATATATATATATTTTTTTTTTTTTTTTATAGTTTGTACTTCAAATTTATATATATGAATATCCTTGTGTGGTTTGTTCTTGTTTTTCTGTCTGACAAAGGCGTAAAGCCGAAAGCTCTTAGTGTTTTGTACCTTTTGGAACTGCACTCTGCCTTTTTTTTTACGATGCTACGATGCTTCACAACTATTCACAAAGCTCCACTGCGACATTCATTAAATAGATCTAGGTCTAGCTTTACTTAGGATTTCTCATCAATCTTAATAATCAACTAGATTCTACCTATAGATAATGTATCTTGACCAGAAAAAAACTCAACTGTTTAGTCACATAAACTACATTTGTATTATCAAATGAAGAAATAAAAATGATCTTTTACTGGAAATAATGACGACGTCTGGATGTGAAGATACAGAGACCGATAAAGAAAACAACTCAGCAGCACCAATATCTTGGATGGTTTCAACTACAATACAAATCTTGATATTATATAAATAATAAGAAAAAGTATGCCATAACCATATACTACTTCACCCAGTTTTATACTTTTGCACTGGTAGATTCTGAAGGACAGAAAAATATCATACTCGTCACAGAATTATATTTTCATCATTTCTTTTTCCATAAAATTTTACACCTGATTACGAATAAAAGTTTCCATCTGACACAAGGACAGGATTTACAGAGGATCACATGAACCGTTCAAAATACACGGAATTCTGTAAATTTATGGAAAATTCTCTTCCCTGTATTTTGAGGATTTGTTATCTAAGTATATTGGTTGTAAAATTTATGGCCATCATAATTGAATATTTTGTATTATTTTTTTTTATTTTTCCAATTATGTAAGTATAATTTAGGCCTCTGTGTGTACTATAAAGGACTCTGGTCTTTAGTAAGGAGAAATGCTACAAAAGAAGATTATTGATGGATTGGTTTTTTGGGTTTTTTTTGGGGTCATCAATTTGGCTCTACAAAGTTGAAATTTTATATGATCTTTTCATGGGGGTCATTTTTATCGCAAAAGAGTATCATGTAGACATTTTACCCCAGTAGACTGTAGCAGACCATGGATTATTTTTTTTATTTCTAAAGAAAAATCCTTTCTTTATACACTAATACAGCATATAGTTTAAATTAAATTGGGCTGTACACATTTTGCTTTTAAATTAAATGTTATTTAAATTTTGCTTATGTCAGTTGCTTAACCAATGTAGGTCATATAAAGGACTTTCTATTTAAGTAAGGAAAGATGTCTTGTAATGCATGTTTCAGTTATGACCAGAAGTATTGTCACTGGAACCATTGATTTTTTTGTCAATTTGGGTCCATAATGTAATCATCTTTTCAAAGGGTTATTTTGTTGAAAGCGAATTGAATCGGATTGTAAATTGATGAACCTCAGTAGCATTAGCACTGTAGCTAAAAGTCTTTATTGGGTTTTTGTTTTTGTAATTTCTTTATTACAGTATAAATGATGTTGGGCTGTGCATATTTTGCCTTTAAAATTTGAATGTTTTGTAAAAATTGTGTTTGTGAGTTGCTTAAATAATGAGACACAACTTATATTTTACAGGAAATTCCTTTCTTTGTACAGTATAAAGTTAATAAGACCTTTTAGTAATGTGTGCCTTTCAAATTAAATTTTTCTTTTATAATATTATTTTGAAATTTGCTTAAATAATGCATGTAATGAACTGTAGAGGACTTTTGTTTTCTGCAAGGAAAGATACTATAATTTTATAGCTTTTGCACATGATGTTTATAATTCATTACCAGGAATGTTATCTCTATAATGTATTGACATTCTGGCTTTAAGGCTCCATTAAAATTCAATGGAAAATGACATAGTTATGAATTTAGTAGCACTAGCAGACTCTAATTTTATGAATTTTTTAGAGAATTAGTTCCTTTCGCTAAAACTTCAGCCCACTATTACTCCTAATTGAAAATGTTTTCAATTTCATTTAAAACTTTACTAGACTCATGTTATCACAGTTTGATAAAACTAGAAAACATAAAATTTGCCTTACATTGGACTATTTTCAATGAATTCAGGCTTTTTGTGGGTGTCGTTTTTCCTTTTTTTTTTTTTAATATGTGAAATGTTACAAGTTATACAAATAAATATCGATGGTGTCGGGCATAAACCGGCCAAGTCCGAAATTTTCGTATTTCTTTTTTTTAAGTCCAACTCATGCATCTGGGGATCCCCCATGATGTGTATAAATAGTGAGGACCAACGTCCAACAGATTTTGTGAAATCAACACGTGATCAAACCGGCTATGTCTCCCGCCTTGTTGTTTTGACGGCACAAAACGGCCAGGCCTGAGTTTGCTGAGTGGATCTGGAAGAGCACAAACTGATCAACAAAAACGCAATTTTAGCGTATAAGGTAATCTTTTAGTACATCAACTTTATTTAGATATACTTATCTATATGTATATTTTTATCAAATCCAATTTCTAGCAATTGAGATCATTTTAAGATGTAGATTTGTTATCAAAATGTATTAACATGTCGAGTTAGCCGATTTGTGTAATGAAAACCAGAGTGAGGATGACAGAGCACAGCAGCACTCCCTGAGTTGGCCGCTTTGCACGCCGACATGGCCGCACCTATCCATAAACACAGCATGCTGTCTGTCACAATAGAGAGTTGGCCGCTTTGTGCCTTACTGTTATTAACGATAATACATTGCCTATGAACTTGAACAAACTTTTCTTACTCTTATTCTAGAGTGTTTCTCTATGAGTTTTTTTTTTATATTTTAAAGGTACAATATTAAACTTAACATCTTAATTTTCAGAAACAAACTTAACTGATCTGACGTTTGCACTCTGATCCTAAACAAAGGAAAGGAAGAGGGTGAAAGGAAACAACGCTTTATCGACTCTAACCGGTAATTGATTTATTTTGTAATGATTGAAAAAAATGTTTTATTGATCCTTAGAACAGTTCATTGGTTGACAAAACGTTTGTTATAATCCTTGCAGTTCCAGAGGATTCCAGTCCCCCTCTGTGATATCAAATAAGATCTATTTACTAACATATTTTCCTGTCAAGTTATGATGTATAAATGCATAGGAGAGATTTAATTGCATCAGAGAAAATTAAATAACATTATTTGTGTTTGCTAATCAGGCAGAAAAATGTACCCATATAGCATATAGCAGAGGAAAGAGACTGCTGGAGATGAGCTTGGAAAGGACAGCAAATGAAAGCAAGCAACGCAGACTGTCCAAATCATCTGAGAAACCATAGCCTCAAGATCAAGTCTCATCCATATTGAACATCCCAACCCCATGGCTGACTGAGAAACCAAAGCCTCAAGATAAAACACCAAATGAAATACCATCCATACTAAACATCTCAACCTCACAGCTTATTGAACTACCTGAGAATTTGGACTTATCAGTTTCAGGTGACGATTTCTCTTTAAGTGATCTACCACCTTTAAGCGCTGCTTTAAAAGTGGCTACATATATCATGAATGAATGCTCTGACAAAATATGTAATGGTGAGCAAAAAGCAAATGCTGACAGTGTGGTTGATGACATGGATGATGAGAACTCTGCAGCACCTGAAAAGATCTTTGGTGTTGCAAATGACACAACTTTTCAAGAATCTGATGATATCTCTGCAAGAGATGATAATAATATGTTTCGTTTCATTCATTTGGGAGAACGTGAGACTCTACCAGTGAGGAGTATTGGTGCATTAATTCACAATGTTAAAGAATGTGATGGCGAGCCTGCTAAACAAATGATTGCAAATTATTGCGGGGATGTAATTGGCAATGGAATTGTTAGAAGGGAAGTGGATGTGCCTGCAGAAAGTGTTGGTGGAATTGTAGAATCTGCGAATGTTGTAGAGACTGGGGATGTGTCTGCAAGAGTTGTTAGTGAAATTGTGAATAGTGAACATTTTGTGGAGTCTGGGGATGTGCCTGCAAAAGCTGTTCGTGAGAATGTCGTTGAATCTAGGGATGTGCCTGCAAGGGATGTTGGTGAAAATGTCGTGGAGTCTGGGGATGTGCCTGCAAAAGCTGTTCGTGAGAATGTCGTGGAGTCTATCTATGTGCCTGCAAGAGCTGTTCGTGAGAATGTCGTGGAGTCTATCTATGTGCCTGCAAGAGCTGTTCGTGAGAATGTCGTGGAGTCTATCTATGTGCCTGCAAGAGCTGTTCGTGAGAATGTCGTGGAGTCTATCTATGTGCCTGCAAGAGCTGTTCGTGAGAATGTCGTGGAGTCTATCTATGTGCCTGCAAGAGCTGTTCGTGAGAATGCCGTGGAGTCTAGGGATGTGCCTGCAAGGGATGTTGGTGAAAATGTCGTAGAGTCTATCTATGTACCTGCAAGAGCTGTTTGTGAGAATGTCGTGGAGTCTGGGGATGTGCCTGCAAGGGATTTTGGTGAAATTTTGGGTGATGAGAATGTCGTGGAGTCTGAGGATGTGCCTGCAAGGGATTTTGGTGAAATTTTGGGTGATGAGAATGTCGTGGAGTCTGGGGATGTGCCTGGAAGGGATGTTGGTGAAATTTTGGGTGATGAGAATGTCGTGAAGTCTGGGGATGTGCCTGCAAGGGATGTTGGGGAAATTGTGGATCGTGAGAATCTCGTGGAGTCTATGGCCAGGAATGTGCATTCAAGTCGTGATGAAGCCTCTTGTGCAGAGTTTTCTGAAGCGTCGACCTACCATGAAGATACGAATGCTTCTATGCCTCAAAGCAACGCAGTCTCTAAACTCTCAAAGAAAGAAGAGAAGAAGCAAAGCTGACAATTTGGTAAGGCTTATGTAGGGCGGCATTTTGATAAGGAGTCCAAAAGGTTTGTTGAAATTACCAAAGAATGCCAAAAATTGGGACCTAGATGCTCTTGTAAAGCATCATATTATTTTTGTAAGGAGGTAAGTGATGCTGGCAGAGAAAATATTCATAAAGAAGTTTGGAGTATGTCATGGGAAGAGAAGAGAGTGTTTGTGAGAACGGCCATTGATGTGAAAGATGTAAAAGAAAGAAAAAGTGTTTCTGATGTTCAGAAAAGAAGCAATACGTTAATGTTTAGCCTGAAAGGAACAGAGGGACGAAAGAAAGTGTGCAAGGAGATGATTTTGAATACAACGGGGCTAAAAAAATGGTGGGTGCTGAATGCAGTGACTGCAGAAACTCAACGCCCTGAAAAGACTCAAAAGGGAGCTCAGCCGTCTGATGGCTTGGCTTTCGTGAAAGAATTTCTGGATCGTTTACCAAAAATGCTAAGCCATAACTGTCGGAAAGACTCAAACAAAATGTGCTTGGAACCCCTTTTTCAATCTTTCGCGGACATTTACCGAGAGTACCTCAAAGTATGTGATTCTGAAGGGAAACCAAAAATGTCAAGAACCGTTTTTGTAGCTGGAGTAAAAGTTGGCAACATTTCCCTGTTCATGCCTCGCAAGGACCAATGCGACCTGTGCTGTGAATACTCACAATGCAATGTTGCTGAAGATGTATATCATCAGCATAGGGAGCGAAAAGAGTCTGCACAAAGAGAGAAGAGTAGGGACAAAGAAATGTATCCCTTTCCTTCGCGAACAATATTATTGTGTGTGGATGTGCAAAGGGTTTTACTAGCCCCAGCTTTATAAGCATCTGCACTCTACTGCAAAACGAAGTTGCAGGTACATTATTATACAATTTTCGACATGTTTTGTATGGAACGAGGTAGAGGGCGGCCTTAATGCCAGTGAATTTGCATCCTGCCTCTTTTCCTATTTGGAGAGCATTGCTGACAGCTTTGACGACGCCATTATATTTTCGGATGGCTCCACCTATCAGAACCGGAATCAGGTGTTGGCCACTGCTCTAAGATATTTCTGCCTTAAACATGGAAAAACAATCCAGCAGAAAATCTTAGAGAGAGGACACACTCAGATGGAGATCAATAGCGTGCATGCCACAATCGAGAGGCGTCTGAAAAACATGGACATCTTCTTGCCCCTCGATTATGTGAACTTGATCAAAGCCTCAAGAATTAACCCTCGGCCGTATCAAGTCAAGTATTTGACTTTCGATTTCTTCAAAGACTTTGACAAGTTCGAAGAAGGTGGCATAAAGTCCATCAAGCCCTCCAAAGATGCCAATGTGACAAACATTTGTGCTTTGAGGTACTCTCGGCATGGGTCTCTGGCGTTCAAATTGTCATTCGAAGAGGAATGGCAGGCGATGTCGATGGGACGTCGAGATAAACTCCCGAAATCTGAACCTCCAAAACTTTATAATTCAAGGAGGAAGATTAAAAAATCAAAATTTGACCATCTGCAGCAACTGAAAGCTGTTCTTCCTGCAGAGGTTCACCACTTTTATGACTCACTCCCTCACCTATAATAATGTTTGAGTTTGTGAGATTGGGTTTGCTAGCATATTCTGTTGCTACTAATTGAGAGAGGGAGAGAGAGAGGGTAGGAGGAGAGGGAGAGAGTTAGAAGGTGGGGAGGTGATCAAGTAATATAGATGGCGTAAGGAGTAAGGTAGTTGCTAAGTCAGAGGAACAGCAAAATGAAAAAGTATGCAAAGAGATACAAAGAGGAAAGAGAAAAGGAGAGAGAGAGAGAGAGAGAGAGAGAGAGAGAGAGAGAGAGAGAGAGAGAGAGAGAGACAGACAGACAGACAGACAGAGACAAAGAGAGAGAGAGACAGACAGACAGACAGAAAGAAAGAGCAGGTAGAGTGAACAATAGTGAGGGAACAAGATATTCGTTAAGAAGTAAATTTACCACATATCTGAATTTTTATTACCTAAAACATTTGTTGCATGCCCTGTTCAGTTAAGCATGATTTTGCTGCCTATGCTATCAGTATCATCATAATTGTTGAAGCTTTACCTCACGAGTTTTTTCAATATATCTAGTTCGCTCACTTGAAAAATGTTGATATTTGTCTAGAAGTGAGAATTAACCAATGCAATGTAGTATTATGAACTAACTTTATACTTTGTGTTTCTTCATTGTAAAGACTATTATGTTCGCATTCAATGAGTGTTCTTCCTGTAGAGTTTCGGCGATTATTTGTACAAATGTTTTACAAAGAAACAAGCAATACCAATTTTAAGTTGTGTTTCTTTCATCTATGGATTATACCAATGTCAATATCTTTTTTGATTAGACTTTAATTTTGCTTGAAACCTCGCTATATATTGATGATTAAAACGGATTTTCTCTTCAATCAATATAAAATTTGTTCTTTCTCTTCTTACTGCAAAGTTATCATAGTTAACTGTTTTTATTTTATTTATCTTTGGATTGAAGTCAATTAGTAAACTGTAACTGTGTCTATAGCCTGGAACTCCGTAACACAACACTGTCAAGTTTCAGCTGAATCAAAACGGCTAGCTATTGATCTGCAAGATGTGTGTGAAAGCGCAAAACGGGCAAATATAACTTTGTGGCTAAAACCAGCCAAGTCGCGACTCAGTTTTTCAGCCGCTGCCAGATCAAACCGGCCAACTTAGCGATGCAGCACAAAGAGGCCAACTAATGTTATTTCTAATGATCTCAAACCAGCTAAGTCTAATATATGCAAATATATTCACAATCATGTAAAGTTTATTGTCTTCACTAAAAAAAATAACTCTTGAGAGTCAATTTAAGAAAAGATAAGGATCTAAAAATCGATTTCAATAAAATTATACAGTTTTTTGCTCCTCCTGTAAAATTTGCTCTATCAGACTTGGCCGGTTTGTGCCTGATACCATCGATATGTAAATTATTGCCATGGCCATACATGTGTCTCTTTCTTGTGTCATATTATTATTTATTGATACATAAGGGTATTTGTAAACTAAGATTTAATAACAATTTGTGTCATTATATTAGTTACATCTAAGTACAAAGATGTAAATTTTTTTTTGTCTTAATGGTTTTAATTTGAATTTTCTGTGTGATATGAAAACATGCCGACCTTGAGTAAACAAAATAAGCATTTATTACTGAATTAATATGATTGTTGGAAGTAAAAAAATAAGACTTTAGTGGCAATGATTGACTTAGATGTAACAGTTGACACAAACTGCTTCCCTATGAAAGTATTTTTAGAATCAGTTCAATAGTTAGGAATATTTAGAAACAATTTATAAAAATGTTATGAAATATGGAAAAGTTTGTGTCATCGTAACATCTAAGTATTTATGACACTGTTGGAATGATACCAATTTATTTTAAAAATGAGATGCTGAACTAAATTAGGGATAATTTTACTCTATCTTTGGGTCCCTGACAATGCAAGAAACATAATTTTAAGTACAAGTTTACAACATTAAAACATTGCCCCAGGTTCAAAATTTCACATAACCTTTTGAGAACAAGTCATATATCAACATTTATCCCCTGATGGGCATGGCCGAAACTAATAAGATGAGATGTTTAACTCACCTATCGACAGTGTGGAACTCGAAACTCAAAATGTTCCTGCTGATATCAAGGTGAATGCTCTATGCCCTTAGCTATCATTGTCTGGTAGAATAATTATTTCCAAGTGATGATTTCCACGTGATAATGTAATCCTTCGACTTAAGTCCCTTGAAGGTGCACATTGTAGGTCTTAGATTATTCACCTTTCTTCTCCAATGTCGGGGTTAAGGTCAAGCTGAAAGGAGAGAGAGGGGATCAGGATAAAATTAAATTGACAAAGCAAAGAATAAAAAAAAATTACTGTAATAATTTGCTCTCAGTGTGGAAAGCATGATTTATACAATTGCTATTTGACAGAAACCTAAGTGTACATTGAAAGCATGCGTTAAAGAAGTTTCAGCTACTCCAGGACATCTTATAAGCGTATTTACATTTGAAAGAGCGTCTAGTAAAATCTGATTTATACCGAGGCTTAAAACAATTATTAAAATCAGGTTGTACAAAAATGTGTGTAAAACTGCCATAAATTTAATGATCTAGATGTTGGAAACCTTTCTCTAATAGACATTTCCCCCATTGAATTCTGGGGCAGTTTCAACGTCTGTCCACAATTCGGACTTCAGACACTTCGTGCATCTTTTAAGGCTCACTCGGAAATGTTAGGGCATTCTCAAACTTCAGATCAGCGACATCCAGGATCTGATGAAGAAATGTAAAATCAGTTTAAAGAGAGGAAAATTGAGAGAGGGAGAGAGACAGACAGAAATTGGAGTTGAAAGAGAGAGTGAAGAGGATAATAAAGAGAAAAGATAAAGATTCTTTTGGGACAGAAAGCAAGAAGAAAGACATGACGGTTGTAAGATGAAGGAAAATAATACAGAGACAGAGATGAAGGGAATCGAAAAAAGTTAAATGGAAAGCCAAATATTTTTTTTAAATATTTTTTTCACAGGAAAGTTTGCATTTATTCTAAATTGGTATTGTTTATTTTTATCTTTTTTTTTCTGATTTTAATATTAGATTCTTATGCTACACAAATTAAATCTTTCACAGGAATGTTAAAAAGAGGAGCGCTGTGAGAATTTTCATTTAACAAAAGCATGGGTTTCTCACTAAACTTTTTCTCTTTTTTATTTTACAACAACTTATCTAATTTACCAATATTGTTTACTCTTGAAACCCGTAACTTAAGCTTTTGGTGTCAACACATGAGCATTAGCAGGGGATCAAGAACACAAAAATTAACTGACCTTAAAGCAAAAGAATTTTAAAAATTACTGTCTTTCTATGGACCTTTCCATTCTTTTTGAACCTAATTATTAAAGGGTTAAAATTTTCATTACCCAGGACATCTTATAACGTATTTACATTAAAACACTGGTTATATCTTTGATTTTTTTTGTCATGTCTAACAATTATTAAAATCATGGATGTATCTGCTGTTGAAATACTGCCGACATTATATCTTGAAGCTTGGTCCAGATTCAAACACTTAGTGCTATCTAGGCTTGCAACCAAGGTAAACTCCTTAAAGAGAGGAAAATTGAGAGAGGGAGAGAGACAGACAGAAATTGGAGTTGAAAGAGAGAGTGGAGAGGATAATAAAGAGAAAAGATAAAGATTTTTTTGGGACAGAAAGCAAGAAGAAAGAGATGAGGGTGGAGGGGGAAAATAAAAGAGACAGTGAGGGATTCGAAAATAAGCAAATGGTAAGAAATACAGGTAGTAAAGAGGGGGGGGGGGGGAACGGAACGGAACTTCTTGACGAGCATTCACTGAAAATGCATTATTCTTTCTCACGGTTAAATTTTGATTTTTTGTCATGTCTCTCGATCCGTTGAAGTATGCATGGTTGGATCCAGGCCTGCCCAAGGTAAACTCCTGGTGGGAAAAATTTCGAGACTTTAAAAAAACTTTTAATCAAACTTGTAAAAGTCAGCGATTCAATTCTAAATTGGCATTGTTATTTTATCGATATTTTTTTTTTGCTCCGAGTTTAATATAAGATTCTTATAGTTACAAAACTAGATCTGTCGGCAAAGAAATGGAAAAAAAATCATTAACCTCCAAATTTTCATTTCACCAATAAACGCATGGGTTTCTAACAACTTTTTTTTTCTTTTTTTCTTTTATAATACCATGTCTAATTTACTAATCATGGTTTAATCTTGAAACTCTCTATTTTCGGGCCTCCTTGTGCACTGGTCCAGAAAAAAATTTTTAGAATCAGTATGAGTTTTTCTGGTTAACTACCCACACAAATATCCGTCTGGTACAGAACGAAAACGTCTTGCGTGCAAAACGGGTAGTCGATGAAGCAACAAAAAATAATAGTCGGGTTTTCCGCAACAACAAAAATGTAGTGCTGGTGATAAAGCTGATTTAATGGTTGAGCTAAAGAGCAGCAATGCTTTTCTGTGAGGGTTTTCAACTATAAAACGATACCTTTTTTATTTCTTTTTTCAGGCGGTGTAGTTGAAGATACGGACGTCAGAGCAGTATTGTTTTCTTAATGGCTGAGATGTTTTATTTAAGGCTTAACAATTTTGAGTCATAAAATAGAGGTTGATATTCTTTAGGTTGATAATTTACAATTTAGAGACCTGAACCTCATTCGTTTTAAAGACCAGTATTTTTATATAAATCAATTTGGTGGAATGAAATAAGATTTACATGGAAGGTTATACTTTTGAGGCGGTAGCGAGGACAAATCACTAGATTACAAAATAGTGGCGCGTGTAGT
>JAWDGP010002643.1:17500-24141 GCA_033675545.1 Elysia crispata | reverse complement strand
CACTCTCTCTCCCTCAATCTGTCTCTCTCCCTCTTTCTCACTGTACCAAAAGACTTGATATATTTTCTTTAATCCTCTGTCCATGTTTATATATGTATCTCCATACCTGTGTCTCACTAAATCTTTCTTTTTGCGGGTTTTATCCTCACACGCTCACCTTCTCTCTCTCTCTCTTTCTCTCTCTCTCTCTCTTTCTCTCTCTCTAACTCTCTCTCTCTCTTTCTCTCTCTCTCTCTTTCTCTCTCTTTCTCTCTTTCACTCTCTCTCTCTCTTTCTCTCTCTTGCTGTCTTTCATTCCTTGTTTCTATCTCAATATCTTTTTCTTCCTCTCTCTTCTGTGTGCCTCTTCTCTCTTTTCTGAATATTATTTTTGAAAAACCTTTTGTGTTTAAGTATCTATAGACAAGTAGTATGCTAATCCGTCTTCCATTACAACTATAAGCCTCATTGCCTCGTCTTTTATTTTCTTATGCGTCGGCCGACATGACTGTCTTTTTCAGTCTCTATGATTCTGTCGCTTCTTTATTTATTTGTTATATGGTAGATACTTTGGAACAAAATTTAAAAAAACGTCCGCTATAAGGGTATCAATGAACTCACCATTTTTAATACTTATATACCTCTTTTTCACACCACCATCCCAATGGCTTAAGACTTAGAGTACGAAATAGGAATTACTTTGTCCGAACAGTTGAAATGTCTTTGAATAAAAATCATGTTTTAGAGAATTATATGTTATGCTTGGGCCTATGTATGTATATAGCTCAATTTTTTTTTTTTCGTACCTGAGCGTCCTCATTTCTTTTCTTTTTATGAGTTAATTTCTCCTTCACGTTCTCTCAATCTCTATCACTCGCTCTGTCATTTTTGCTACCTCTCTCTCTCTCTCTCTCTCTCTCTCTCTCTCTCTCTCTCTCTCTCTCTCTCTCTCTCTCTCTCTCTCTCTCTCTACCTCTCTCTATCTCTCTATCTCCATCTATCTCTCTCAATCTACTCTTATATCAAATAATAATAATATAATAATAATAATAATAATAATAATAATAATAATAATAAACCACACATAATAGTAATAATAATAATAATAATAATAATAATAATAATAATAATAATAATAATAATAATAATAATAATAATAATAATAATAATAATAATAATAATAATAGAGTGTTAGCTCCAGACCTCATGAGCCCAGGCCAGAGCCACCGAATCAAAATGTCATTTGCATGTAAAAGCGGGGGGGAAATGTAACTTCTTTTTTAAATTTGAAGAAGAGTTTAAAAAGAAAGTGTGTAATCACTTAACACTGTGTGAATGTATTTTACAGCATGAAAGTGTCCTACGGAGTAGATGCCGCCGTTCTCTACTCTCGCTAGGATATTGGCAAGTAATAAAAGGTGCGTTGTTCATTTTTTATAACGAAATGCCTATTTTTGCCTGCCTGCAAAACTTTTATGCGAGATGACTTTCACAAATAAAGATAAAAAGAAAATGTTTCCTCCCCTGTCTAAACTTGACGTTTTTTATTTTAAGATTCTCCTTCCCAACCATAACATCTTTTATCAAGTCTAAAAAAGACAAGTATTTTAGTCTCCAAGAGTTTTTTTTTAATTCTTGCACTAAGATTCTGGTATATATTGTTTCTAAAACCCCTTTGTCTCTCTTTTTCTCACTGAGAAACGGTCCTAATCATCACTGTTTATTGAGAAAGAAGAAAAAAGGAATAAACAAAGAAAAAGTAAACTAAAACAGTTCGAGAAAAAGTTATTATATGTATGAAAAGTACGACCCTTTACACGTAAAGAAAAGCTAAACCAGATGTTGGACCAACAGTATTATGTCTCTCTCTCCCCTCCCCTCCCTTTTCCCGCCCTCCCTTCTTCTGCGTCATACTCGCTGCAATCTTCCCATATCTACTCAACTGACAATCTATTCCTCTGCGCATGTAGTTCCTTAATCGTCTTTTACTTTCGTTCCCCCTCCCCGTCCTCCCTTCTGCGTCATATCTCCTGTAATCTCCAGATCTACTCAACTGACAATCACATTCCTCTGCACATAGTTCCTCAATCGTCTTTTACTTTTGTTCTCCCTCCCGCCCTCCCTTCTGCGTCATACTCCTGTAATCTCCATATATACTCAACTGACAATCATTCCTCTGCACATAGTTCCTTAATCGTCTTTTACTTTGTTCTCCCCTCCCCGCCCTCCCTTCTGCGTCATCACTCCTGTAATCTCCAGATCTACTCAACTGACAATCATTCCCTCTGCGCATAGTTCCTTAATCGTCTTTTTGCACTTTGTTCTCCCTCCCCTCCCTTCTGCGTCATACTCCTGTAATCTCCATATCTACTCAACTTTGACAATCATTTTCTGCGCGTTGTTCCTTAATCGTCTTTTACTTTGTTCCCTCCCTCCCCCTCCCTTCTGCGTCATACTCCTGTAGTCTCCATATCTACTCAACTGACAATCATTTCTCTGCGCATAGTTCCTTAATCGTCTTTTACTTTGTTCTCCCTCCCGCCCAATCCCTCCCTTCTGCGTCATACTCCTGTAATCTCCATATCTACTCAACTGACAATCATTCCTCTGCGCATAGTTCCTTAATCGTCTTTTACTTTATTCTCCCTCCCCCCTTGTGTTATGATTTTATCACAAAACTTTTAAATTCTGTCTCCCACTCTAGGTTCTCTATCTCACAATCTTTTACTTCAATTTATTTCTCTCACTTTTGATATATAATTATATATATATATAAATATATATATATACGGTATATATATAGGGTGTAGGCACACAGAGAACTTGTTATATATAGATATATATATATATATATATATATAAATATATATATATAATAATATATATATATAAATATGTATATATATGTATATATATATATATATATGTGTGAGAGAGAGGGGGTGTAGGGGAGGGGGGGTATTTTATGAGGAAGAACCAGATAGAGATGGGATGAAATGTATATATATATATATAAATATTTATATATATTTATATATATATATATATTTAATATATCTCTATCTGGTTCTTACTCATAAAATAACCCCCTCCCCCACACCCCTCTCTCTCTCTCTCTCTCTCTCTCTCTCTCTCTCTCTCTCTCTCTCTCTCTCTCTCTTACTCTTAATGAGTCTGTCCTTATTATAAATCTTTCTAAATATTTCTTTCCTTTATCTCCATGTTATTTCTATCCATAATTCTTTCTTGAACACGCGTCAATATACACGCTCTGTCTATGCTTATGTCTGGTCTTCCATTTTTCTAACCACTGCTCTCTGCTAATGTTTCTGTATTTCTGTGGTTCCTACCTCCGTGTGGGACAATTTCTTTATTGTATTATTAGTTCTTCCTCTCCCTCTCTCTCTCTCTCTCTCTCTCTCTCTCTCTCTCTCTCTCTCTCTCTCTCTCTCTCTCTGTGTGTGTCTCCCTCTCTCTCCTTCTCCTGATCCATCGCTCTTCACTTTTTCTTTTCTTTGCGACACTTTCATTTTCCGGGTTATGTCTGATCCAAGCCCTCTCAGTGTTTCTAACTCTCTCTCTTTCGCCCTTTTTCTTTCGCTCTCTCTCTATCTATCTATCTATCTCTCTCTTTCTCTCTCACTCTCTCTGTCACACACACACTTACTTTTTATCATCTATTTTTTTTATTTACAAGTATTCTATATCTTTACGTCCGTTCCTAGTTCAGCCTATTCATACATCTTCCTCTGTAAATGTGTATCGCCATTTCTACCAATTTTTTCCCCGATTCTTCCTTTTTCAATGTCTCTCTCTTTCTCTCCTCCTCTCTATGTCTATCTCTCTCTGTCTATCCCTATATCCGTCTACTTATCTCTATGTCTATCTCTGCTTTCTGTGCATCTATCTTGTCATTTTCGAATATTTTTTTTTATAATTAGATGTGTCCATGGCAGTTATTTAGTCTTCGGTACTTTTTAACTATTTGTGGATCTTTTTTTCTACTATTTCTGATTTTTCTTCCACACTTTCTCTCCTTCTGTCTCCCTCTGTTTCATCTTTTTGATCCTCTCTCTACTTCACTTCCATTTGCTTTCTCTCTCTCTCTGTCTAAGTCTCTGTCACTCTCTCTCTCTCTCTCTCTCTCTCTCTCTCTCTCTCTCTCTCTCTCTCTCTCTCTCTCTCTCTCTCTCTCTCTCTCTCTGCTGATGTTTCCAACCTATGCGGAAAGTAGTCGTTTTCATCATTCTTGTCTTTGAATCAATTTTTACCAGCGATCCTTTACCGTTACAACCTAATTGTCACCAGTTTCCTTGGTTTACACTACAGCCCTAATTGGAAGCCTGTTTTCCTTGCGAATCCTCACATGGAACCCATCTGTTGTATGTTTATAAATTTTACTATGGTGGATATCTTTCGAACATCGGCTTTTTGTTAGCATTTTCATCAGTCGTAAATTAAATCCTTATTTTCTTATGCGTCGGCAAACAATATGTTTCATCTTCATGATTGTGTCTCTAATTTTTACTGCCTTTTTTTGTGAAAAAAAAAAAATAAGGTCCATTACAGGCGAATCAATGACTCTCAAGAAATGAATACTTTTAAACCTTTTCCCATTACCACCTTAGCAAGTGACTACAACTGAATTACTTTTCTCGAACAGTTTATTTGCTCTCTGTCTCTCTTTTTCTTTTTCTTGTCTCTCCCCTCACTTAAGATGACCATTTTTTTTCTTTTCTTCTTTGCGTCTCGTCACCCACTTGATACACTAAATATTTCTTTTTCTTTCTTGTGCTTCTATGTCAATACATTTACTTTTCTCTCTTTAATTTTTTTCCACACTCTCTTTTTTTTATCTCTTTCTTCTTTGCCTCTCTTCTCAGACTTTTGATAAATTAACTTTACCTTTATGTCTCTGTGTATATCAGTTTATTACATAATATTTTTCACTTATGTGTCGCTATTTTCCTTACAGTCTCACCGAGGCAAGGAGTCTATCACGGTTTTAAGTACTGAAAAGTAGATATGACGTGCCAATCACCAGTTAAATGTTAAATGTCTCTCAAAATGAAAGATAACTTTTTTTTTTTTTTTTTTTTCAAAGAAATAGTTGGGTGTTGCATATTTAATGGATAATGGCCCTTTCAAAATTAAAAAAAAAATACATCTCCCTATAAAGGAAGATATTCAACTCCCCCATAAGGGGAGAAATGTCGATAGATTGCAGGGAGTGAAGGGTTTCCAGCTCTTGAAACCTCCGCCATATGGACTCTCAGGATAGCCGGCCCACCGACACCACATTGACAAAGTACCCAAGTCGCCGGTACCTCTGAGCGGGTTGTGCGTCTCACACGACCCACGACAAAACTTCCCTGCCAGCATCCAAGCACCAAAAGTGATGCGCACAAGTTCAACCGCTCCCGATTTATGTTAAGTAAACAGCGACACACTTTGTTAATTGTGGTTTACTTCGGCGACGCATTTTATTACAATTTTGTTTAATATCCTTATTTAGAAAAAGGTAAAACCCCGTTGAAAAATGTAACTAAAACCTGCACTTCTTACCGAATATTAAGTAAATAAAAACATATTTTTCTGTCTTGATACATAGTGGGATGAATGTTTCAATTTTTTTCAAGAAAATCATTTAAAACCGTGTAAGATACGCAACTCTATATCATAACTGGTTTACACTTTAAATAGTCGTCCTCTTTATCTAGGGGTGAGTTTGTTCAGTTTGTCAACACAACTGTGTGTTTGTTTTACTTTTCTTTGCTTCGTGCGTCGTTATTCGACTTTTTCCTTTTTTCGGGTTATTTCCCTTCCACCTTCTCTCAATCTTTCTATGTCTGTCTCGGTCTGTCTGTCTCTCTCTCTCTCTCTCTATCCCTTAATCTCTCTATCCGTCTATCTATCTCTATAACTATTTGTCTGTTCCTTGCCTCTATCCTGTCATTTTCGAATATTTTTTTTTTTTAATTTTATTTTTATTGGATATGTCCATGGCAGTTCATTAGTCTTTCTTTCTTTCTAAATAACTTTGTGTCGCTATTTCTTTTCTTGTAATTCTGATTCTTCATCTACCACACTATCCCTTCTGCCTCCCTCTGTTTCATCTCTCCATTACCTCTGTCTACTTAACTTCCACTTGCCTTCTTTCTCTCTCTCTCTCTCTCTCTCTCTCTCTCTCTCTCTCTCTCTCTCTCTCTCTCTCTCTGTTCTTCTTCTTCTTTTTCTTCTCTCTCTATATTTCTTACTCATTCGCGCATTTTCTGTCATTTTTAAATATTTTTATTTAATCGTTGTGTCCGTTTCTAAATCAGCCTATTAATCAGTGTTCCCCTGTCACTGTGTGTCACTTTTTAACTTTCATCTCTTTCTGATTCTTCCTATTTCAATCTCTCTCTCTATCTCTCTGTCTCTCTGTCTCTGTCACTTTCTATATATCTCTATTTCGCATTCCTTTGCCTCTTCTCTGTCATTATCGACTTCTTATCTTTTCTTCTTTTTTTCTTCAATTTTAGTAGAATCTCCATGGTAATTTATTAGTCTATCTTTCTATCGAACTTTGGGTCGAAATTTTTTTCTCTATTTCTGATTCTTCCTCTTCAACATTATCTCTCCTTCTGTCTGTCTCTATTACTCTTTCTCTTTGCCACTCT
>JAWDGP010002643.1:7500-12500 GCA_033675545.1 Elysia crispata | reverse complement strand
ATTAAACTCGTGTTCTTTTTCTTTGTTCTCTTCAAGGATTTCCTCTTTCACACTTTTTCTCCTTCATCAAAATCTGTCCCTCTTACCTTGTCATCCTACATCTCTGTTTGTATGTCTGTCTGTCTCTATCTGTCTGTCTGACCCTCTCTTTCTTTTCTCTCTCTCTCTCTCTCTGTCTCTCTCTCTCACTTCCGATACATTCTTTCTGTCTCTGTCTTTTCCAGTCTATAATTCACTATTTCTTTCTTACACATTGGGACTATTCATTTCTTTTTTGCTTCTTTTTTTACCCGTTCACTCCTTCTCTCTCTCTCTCTCTCTCTCTCTCTCTCTCTCTCTCTCTCTCTCTCTCTCTCTCTCTCTCTGTTCTATAAAACTTCATGTATTTTGTTTAAGCCTCTGTCCATGTTTATACATAACTCACTGTATCGCTATACCTATGTTTTACTATTTCTTTCTATTTACGGTTTTTTTTCCTTTACACGCTGTCTCTCTCTCTTGCTGTGAAACTTTCTTTCTCTATCTCTCTATCTCTCTCTCTCTCTCCCTAGCTCTTTCTTCCTTTATCTTCTGTGTGCATCTTCTTTCTTTTCTGAATATTATTTTGTAAACCTTGTGTTCGCATCTAATTTAGTATATTAATCCGTCTTCCATTCAAACTATATTCAATGCTTGTCTTTTTTTTACCATGACTGTGTTTGAATCTTTATGATTCTGTCTCTGCTTTTTCTCTTTCCTATATGGTAGATACTTTGGAAGAAGAAAAATTAAACGGTCCATGAAAAAGGTAAAAATGAACCCAACATTTTAATACTTATATACCTCTTTTCCCGCAACCATCTGAATGGCTAAACCTGGAGTACATAATACGAATCACTTTGCTCGCATAGTTTAATGTCTTGGAATAATATCATGCTTATACATGTCTGTCTGTCTGTCTGTCGGTCTCTCTCTATCTTTCTCTGTCTATCTATCTCCCACTCAATTTCCATACATTTTTTGTTCTTTCTGTCTCTGTCTTTTTCGGTCTACAATTAACTATTTCTATATTACCCAGTGAGAGTTTTTCTTTCTGTCTTTTTTAGTTCGTCCTCTTCCAGTCTCTCCTTTTCTCTGTCTGTCTGTCTGTCTGTCTGTTTGTCTGTCTGTCTGTCTGTCTGTCTGTCTGTCTGTCTGTCTGTCTGTCTCTCTCTCTCTCTCTCTCTCTCTCTCTCTCTCTCTCTCTCTCTCTCTCTCTCTCTCTCTCTCTCTCTCTCTGCTGTGTGCTTCTTCTCTCTCTATTAAGAAGTTTTTTTACTAAACTTTGTGTCTGCATCAAAATCAGTATATTTATCAGTGTCCTTGTCTAACTGTTTGTTGCCATTTCTTCCATTTTTTTCTCATCAGGATTTTATTAATTCATTGCTCGTCTTATATTTTCTTATGCGTCGGCCAACACGATCGTTTTTCAATCTCTATGATTCTGTCCGTGCTTTTTGTCTTTGCTATATAGTAGGTCCTTTGGAGGAGGATAAAGGTGAGAGGGTGGCTAAACCTGGAGTAGATAATACGAAACACTTTGCCCGAACAGTTTAATCTCTTTGAATAAAATCATTATTGAGATCATTATTTTCAAACCTGTTTGATAGTTTTTCTACTTCAGTAAATAGATTTATGTGCATTCAACAACGTTATAATAAAAAAAAAAACAAAAAAAAACCTTATTACAAATTACGACACAGGCATACTAAAAAAAGGACGCATATTTCTTAGATTTTGCTTTAAATGATTTTTATACATTAGTTGTCGTTAATTTTTCTACATGTATTGTAATAAGTTTATGCGCTTGATAAATAATTAGCTTGTGTGCTCTTTCTTTTCTCTCTTTCAGGTTTTCTACCTCGTCCTTCTACATCTCTGTCTGTCTGCATGTCTGTATGTCTTTGTTTGTGTGTCTGTATGTCGGTCTCTCTCTTTCTCTCTCTTTCTCTGTCTCTCTCTTACTTCCGATACATTTTTTTTTCTTTCTTCCTCTGTCTATTTCGTTCTATAATTCACTATTTCTATCTCACCCAGTGGGACTATTCCTTTTTGTCTTTTTAGATGGTTTTCTTCTGATCACCCCTTTCTCTATATCCGCCTGTCCGTCTACCTCCTTTACAACTTGAGTTCTCGTTAATTTTGCTACAAACATTTCAAAGTTTTGTTGCGCTTGATAAATGATTCACACGTGTGCTTTTTTCTTTTTTTTCTTCAAGGTTTTCCTCTTTCACACGTTCTCTCCTTCATCAGTATCTGTCACTCTTAACTCGTCCTCTTTCATCTTTGACTGTATGTCTGTCTTTGTCTATCTGTCTGTCCCTGTCTCTCTATCTTTCTCTCTCTCTGTCTGTCTCTCTGTCTGTCTGTCTCTCCCTCTCTCTCTGTCTCTCTCTGTCTCTGTCTCTGTCTCTGTCTCTGTCTCTGTCTCTCTGTCTGTCTATTCCAGTCTAAAATTCATTATTTCTTTCTTACCCTGTGGGACTATTCCTCTTCCGATCACCGCTTCAATATCTAACTCTGTTTGTCTGTCTGTCTGTCTGTCTCTCTCTCCCTCTCTCTCTGTCTGTCTGTCTCTCTCTCTCTCTCTCTCTCTCTCTGTCTCTCTGTCTGTCTCTCTGTCTGTCTGTCTGTCTGTCTCTCTCTCTCTCTCTCTCTCTCTCTCTCTCTCTCTCTCTCTCTCTCTCTCTCTCTCTCTCTCTCTCTCTCTCTCTCTCTCTCTCTCTCTTTCTCCCTACCTCTGATGTATGAATTTTTCAATTATTATTTTATATATTCCTCTGTCTATGTCTGTATGAAGCTCACCCTTTCTCTATATAATTGTGACCCTTTTTTTTTGCCTTCCAAGCTCACTCATTCTGCCCGTCTCTCTCTCTCTCTCTCTCTCTCTCTCTCTCTCTCTCTCTCTCTCTCTCTCTCTCTCTCTCTCTCTCTCTCTCTCTCTCTCTCTCTCTCTCTCTCTCTCTCTCTCTCTCTCTCTCTCTCTCTCTCTCTCTCTGTCTCTCTGTCTCTTTCTCTCTCTATCTCTCTCTCTCCCTCTATTTGTCTGTCTGTCTGTCTCTCTCTCTCTCTCTCTCTCTCTCTCTCTGACTGTCTGTCTCTCTTTCTCTGTTCTATCCTTTATGAACGATTTTTTGTAAACGTTTTGTCCGCATCTAAATCATTACATTAATCTGTTTACCTTCGTAACTGCGTGTCTTTTTTTATATATATATATATTCATAGAAATCATGTTTGAGATCATTTTTTTATGCTTCTGTCTACGTCTATATATAGCTTACTCTTTTTACTTACCAGAGTGTCCCCATTTCTTTCTTTCAACGGGTTAATTCCCTTTCAGGCTATCTCAATCTCTCTCACTCGCTCTCTATCATTTCTTTTCTCTCTCTGTCTCTGTCTCTCTATCTCTTTGTCTGTATCTGTCTCACTCTCTCTCTCTCTCTCTCTCTCTCTATCTATCTATCTATCTATCTATCTCTTTGTCTGTCTCTTTCTCTCTAACTTAAGTCGCTATTTCTTTCTCCCCGTTCTAATTTGTCCTCTTCAACACTTTTTCTTATTCAGTCTCCCTATGTTTCTTTCTTTCTCTCTTTGCCCCCTCTCCACCCCATCGCTCTCCCTTTCTCCATCTCTCTTTCTCTCTCTCTCTCTCTCTCTCTCTCTCTCTCTCTCTCTCTCTCTCTCTCGCTTCTCTCTGTGTCTCCCTTGATGATTCTGACTTCTTATTAAATCTTTCTAAATATTCTTTCTCCATTTTTTTCAACCTTTCTTCTTTAGTTGATATTTTTGTATTTCTTTGTTTTTCCACCCTCTGCCGAAACTTGGCGTCTTTACTTTTTCTGGTCTGTGAATCAATATTAGCCAGCCAAACTTAAACGTTTGAACCTTATTGTCATCAGTCTCCTTGGTTCCCTCTACCCACCTCTGATCTATGATATTTGATATCATTATTTTATTTTTGCCTCTGTCTCGGTTTGTATCAAGCCCACCCTTTCTCCATACCTTAGTGACCGCATTTCTTTCTTTTTTTTATTTTTTCCTATTCCGAGTTCTCTCTCTCTCTCTCTCTCTCTCTCTCTCTCTCTCTCTCTCTCTCTCTCTCTCTCTCTCTCTCTCTCTCCTCTTCTACTGTGTGCCTCATCTCTTTCTCTCTCTCTCTCACTCTATTATGTGCCTCTTCTCTCCATATTATGAATTTTTTTTGTAAACTTTGTTTTTGCTTCAAAATCACTATATTTATCCGTGTTCCTTTCTAAATGTGTTTCGCTACACTTTTATTCTTTCTCATCAGCGGTTAATTATTTCATTGCTCGTCTTATGTTTTTATGCCTCGGCCGACATGATCGTCTTTCAATCTCTATGATTCACTCTCTGCTTTTTTTCTTTGCTATATATTGAGTCCTTTGGAGGAGGATAAGGGGGCGGGTGGGTTGTGGGGAGGGGGGGGGGGTATACCGGCAGTAGATAATACGAATTACTTTGCCCGAACAGTTTAATGTCTTTGAATAAAATCATGATTGAGATTTTTTTTCTTAATTTCTCTGATAGTTTCTCTACTTGAGTAAAAGCATCTATGTGTATTCAACAACTTTATCATTTAATACTTAATACTTACGACACAGGCATACAAAAAAGACGCATTTTTATGTTTTTTCTTGTAATCGCTTTTATACATGAGTTGTGTTTATTTTTTCTAAACGTATTGTAAAGAGTTGATGCGCTTGCTAAAAGGTTACTCGTGATCTTTTTCTTTTCTCTCTTCCAGGTTTTCCGCTTTTACATTTTGTCTTTTTCATCAGTATCTCTCTCTCTCTCTCTCTCTCTCTCTCTCTCTCTCTCTCTCTCTCTCTCTCTCTCTCTCTCTCTCTCTCTCTATCTCTCTCTTACATCTCTGTCTGTCTGTCTGTCTGTCGATCTCTCTCTCTTTTACTCTATCTATCTCTCTTTCACTACCGATACATTTTTTTTTCTGTCTCTGTCTA
>JAWDGP010002642.1:262500-356994 GCA_033675545.1 Elysia crispata | reverse complement strand
TACTACTACTACTACTACTACTACTACTACTACTACTACTACTACTACTACTACTACTACTACTACTACTACGCCCAGCACCACACCACTACTGCTGGTACTATTACTACCACATCAACAACAACTGCTACCATAGAACTACAACAACAACAACAACAACAACAACAACAACAACAACATCAACCTCATATATATATATATATATATATGTATATTTCCAATAGGAATGGTAGCATAACGATTGATGATTCTAGCGTGTCTAGAATTTTCGCTTTGCTCTGAAAAGACTGATCCGCGACTATCACTTTGTCTTTGAAATCATCGCCATGGTAATATTTTGCCGTTTCAGGCCTACGACAACGCTGAGAAGACCAAGGCAGAACAATCTAAGGACACCAGGACGGCACTGAAGTTCGTCGCGGAATCTGAGGATACGGCTAAGAAAATCCATGACCTCAAGGAGCGAGTCATCAAAACTAAGGCAAAGGTGAGGGAAATGCCTGTGAATCATGGTAACTGATAATTATGTCAACTTTACAACAAACTGCATTATATATATATATATAAATATATATATATATATATATATATATAAATATATTATATGAAAGAAGTACAGATACAGGGCAAGTCACCGAAGTGAACAAACTTTTGCATTTTGAGTTAAAGTGATCTATTTCTTTTAACTTTTGGGCATAGTTAGGACAGAGTTGTATTTAGAACGCACTTATAATTCAGCCTACAGGCCTACACAAGGAAAATATCTTACTGTCCTAACTCTGCCCAATAGTTAAATTATATTTTTAACTCTTACTGCAAAAGTTTGTTCATGTCGGTGACTTGGCCTATGTATATTTTAGGAAGCCTCGAGTACAGTCGATTCTAAGGTAGCAGAAGGGATGAGTGACAGTGAGTAGTATTCATCTCTTGGTTATGAGCAAATCTTGAAATGATACAATCCGCCCGACGGAGAATTTCTCAAACAGTTTCAACGTGAGAGAAAGAAATAGTATGTAAAAAATGCATAATTGATGTATGTATACAAATTACCCCCCCCCCCTCCCCCCCCCCCAAAAAAAAAAAAACAAAAACAAAAAAACAAAACAAAACAAAACAAAACAAAACAAAAAACAAACAAAACAAAACAAAACAAAAAAAAACAACAAACAAAAAAACCCACAACAAAAAAACAACAAACAAACAAAAAAAAACAACGAAAAAAAAATAAATAAAAATTAGCAACAACAACAATAACAATAAAAACAATCATACAACCAAGAAAACTATTTTCAGATAATTTAAATATCCCTATGTATATGCCATACATCTATCTACCTCAGTATGAACTTATCTACCCATCCACATATCGAATCCACCTAACACTTGTATTTGAAATGCGGGTATTCTATTAAGTTTTTATTCTACGCGTGGGAGCAACGATGGCCGTGTGGTTAGAGTGTCCGCACTGATATACACAGGGACTTTCATATCTGGTTCGAACACCTGCTCATCGTCGGTAGGTGAGTTTAGCGCCTCACCTCTTCAGTTTCGCCTAGTCTGACGGGAGCTTAAGTTCGACATTCTGAAAGGTGGAAGACCACCAAGTAGTGGACTGGTTTTATCAAGCAAAAAACATTATTTTTGCCTAATCTGATAATTAAATATTTTTTTTTTCAGTGTGTCGCCCTTATGGAATCATACAGTACGCCCCAAGAGGTAAGCGCCCTTGTGTTATTATAAATTGTATTTTTTTTTTTGTGGTCAAAGGTTTATCAGCTCGTGAAAACCCTATCTTTTTCGAGTCAAAGATGAGAAGTTAATAAAGCTTTGTGAATTAAAAAATTAGACATTACGATTCATATTAATGCCAAATCTATAATTTTCCAAATTTATCATATAAATTCATAGAATTCCCTTGCATTCTATATATCTTCTGATTCTTAAACCAGTCTGCCCGTCTATCTATCTACCTCTCTCCCTCTGTAACTCACTCTTGTTCCCTCTGAAATTTCTCGATGTAATTTGTTATTTACTATTATTTTTAAGATTTAAATAAAACAATTTTAAACAGGTTTAATGAATAACTATATTAATCAATTCACTGAAAAGGACCACAATAAACACTTTTATATCTTGTTTTCATCTGATTCCAAATGAATCGCAAAGCATATTTTTCTGTTAAATAACCCACTCCTATATAATTATGTCCTATCACCTGCCCTGTATGAGACAGTTTTTCTTTAAAATATTACTCTATATTTATCAGGGTGCAGAGTTTGTCTATAAAGAGCTGAAGTCGTTTATCGAGAGCAGCTACCTGTCGAGTGCCGCAGCTCTTACCAAGAGAGAAGAGAGCCTCGCCCTTCATGAAGCGTACTTGGTCGCTCGCACAACAGTCTTCGTTGGTGGAGAGACGAACGCCAAGTATCTCAGTTTGGCCATGCAAAAGGGTAGGTTTTATCCGCATGAAGATGCATTTGTGAGAAGTACTAAAGGCAGAGGAGTATTTGGTTTTCACAAAAGAAATATAAAACCTAAAAAAAAAAATTGAAACAGTACTTTTTATATACTGACGGAATAAATAAAACAATGCACTGTTATAAATTCTGATCATAGATCGAAAAGTTTTCGTCTGAAAAAAGTAATACTATAAGTTACATTCTATTCCTCTCTCTCTCTCTCTCTCTCTCTCTCTCTCTCTCTCTCTCTCTCTCTCTCTCTCTCTCTCTCTCTTTCTCTCTCTCTTTCTCTCTCTCTCTCTTTCTTTTTATAGCTCTCTATCTTACTTACTGTTTTTCTATCATCGCCATAGGTTTGCTTTCCTCTTTCTGTCTCTTTCTCTCTATCTCCTTCTCTCTGCCTGTCTCTGATCTCAATTTCCGTCCGCTCTGACTTTTCTGAGTATAGTCTTAACGAGCACTCTCAGTGTTAATAAATCTATGGCACAATATACGAAATACACAGGGTTCATAATAGTCACTTATGTGAAAAGTTAAATTGAGAATAAAGCTGTAAAAACTTTGACGAGGCGTCAATCTTAAACGTAACATAAAATAAAACAGAACAATGGTAAGAAATGAGGATATGAAAGATACACTGAAATTAATTTACAACATTATTTTTCTGACAAGATTACTATTTGAATTGTTGTAAAAAAAAAAAAAAAGAAACATTTTAAATTTCAATCTTATCTGCCCTCGGACTTTTCTCCATCTTTCCTCCCTTTTTGAACACTTGGTAATCATAAAAATCTCACCTTTTGAAAAGAAAGATCTCCTTGCGGCCCTACCCCAGCAACATCCCTCCCCTAAAAACAATCACTATACGACTGGCACAACCCTGTAACTATTTTAAAAAAAATTAATTTAAAAAACTTCCTTCTTCCATCTGCCTTACTCCTTTTTAGGCTTCCCGCCCGAATACACAACATATTTATTTTTCCTTAAACTTTCCTCAGCATAGCATCATATTATACAGCAAACGCACAAGCATAGAAAGGCATCTCATGGACTATTTTCTTGAAATGCATATTTTTTTCTAGTTTTTATAACTTTACGTTTTAATGAACGACATAGCCAACAAACCATAATCATTTCAATGTAATTTAATATAAGCTTTTATATTGTTCGGCCAATGAAAGACAAATATTAAAATACAATTATAAAAAAATGTCCCGTGAAATTGAATCAATAATTTGTCAAAATTTCCTCCGCAATTTATTTTTGCTTTGAACGCTGTAGGCAAAGCATGCAATAAATGCTCATATAAGATTTATATATTAAAAAAATGTACCAAACTAACATTACTAGATGCCTCGATGACCCCGTTTTTTCTAATGAACGTATCCTCTTTCGCACCTTTTTTCAGTCAGACTTCCTGACCAAATGACCCACAAACTAGGGGCAATAGTCTGTTATCAGTGAGTCTAACTTTATTTTTGGAAAACTTATTTCGAGGAGTGCGCAAAATTATTCTCACATACGAAAGCTAGACCCAGTTGACTGTCTAGCGAGAAATACGACAAAATGGAACAAGATGATTGCCATTTCCGCTTGGCCCACTTTTCTAACCAGAGCAATATACCTTATAAGAGAGTGAAAAATAATGTTTTCTTCTTTAAAAAAATGATTATTGATTAAACCTTTATTACTATTAATATAGAAAAATAATCTTTCTTAAAACAAAAAAAACATGGCGTTGATGTTAGACCTAAAATATAATAATTTAAAGGGCAATAGCCTGTCAACAGTGTATCAGGAGTTCAAGACAAAACGTGGCCTACATACTTATATTATAATGGACTTCTGGATGAGACTTCGGCAGCCTTTAGTTAGAGGTCTTTTGATGTGGAAAATTTTTTTAAACCATCCGGGGTGTCTTCACTTTGTGAAAACTGAAAACTTCAACATATTATGAACAAATCCAATGGCTAATGCAAGGTATTCTTTTGAGATCTTTGCAGTAAACGAAACTTTCAACTTATTCTTCCAGAGTTGAAAATGTTCGCTTTTCAATTAATTTTATAATGTTTTTATATTGTTTTCTAGTCAAATTTCCACTTGATCCTGTCCTCGCCAACACAGGAAAAACGTTTGATTTTTTTAAACAGTTTCTAAAATTTTTAAATGGTTGACAAGATTAGTATCAGACATAAGATTAACGACTTTACTAAAATCCCTTGAGTTTTTGATTTTGACACATATCTTTTTACGGGGTTAATGTACAACGAAGAACATGTTTTCTGACTTTGTTTTTGATGTCACCTCTCATCAAACTGCATGCACTTCCATTTTTGCTTCAGCAAGCGATGGGGCAAAATGGTATGATGAGGTATCTCCGACTGTTATGTATCATCCATTTTGTTTAGAAGATAATTAATATACTTTTTTTTTCAAACCCACAAAGAGGGAAATCAACAATTTGGGGCTACTTTATCGTCTTCATTGATTTGAAAGAATTTTTTTTGTTCACATCGCCTAAGTAAGTCTGTCTGTTCTAATCAAAGATGATAATTTCCTTAACCTCATACTGCAAAATCGGAGCATCTCTCTCACATCACAAAAAGACCTGGAAACAATAAGAAAGATTGCAGAAAGAAGACAAGAATGGACTACCTTCACCGCAGACATAAAGAGGGCTGCCGAAGCTGCGAGGTCGGACGACACTCCTAGCGGAAGGCCTTAATAATAATAATAATAATAATAATAATAATACGTTAATTTCAAACGTTTCCCTAAGCTAATGGAGGAAACATAAGACCAATATGTATCATGTCTTCATGTGTATCTCCACTCAGCATCTGTTTCGGTTTACCCGATACATGTGTAATGTGGGTAAAAATTCTGCTTCCTTTTTCAAGTATTACGCTCATTAGCGAGGACTTTCTGGATGTGACAAAAGGAAATGCTGCTCGGCAATATTAGAAGTAAATCTAGGAAAATCGAGATCTAGACTTGAATACACCTTTGAAGTTTTTATGCTTTCTAAACAAAAATCTTAATTTTCAAAATGTTGGTATGAGATCTTAGTAAGGTATTTTAGCATGTTTTATTTGTAAAGTTTATCTTTGTACGCGGGTCAAAACAGCATGTTCGCATAATTTAAAGTTGGTCTGACTCTAATCATGGGCGGCGCATTTTATTTCTGGTACTTGGGGCGCGTTAATTAGAGGTCTAGATTTCTTATAAGAAAAAATCTTTGGACGTGCCTCAAATTTTATTAGAATTTCTAATATTAGAAAGCTGCAATTCATACAAGTCACAAGACTACCTATTTGGACTCTTTATATTACACCAAGGGAGAGAACCAAAATAATTACAATTCTTAACACATGTAGATTTTTCTTCCTCTTGATCAAGGAATAAAATCTGGTCACTGGCTGTATGAGTGAATAATGAAAGTCAACCCGCGAATGAGAAGACTGACTTCTACCTAGAGGGATAGAAGTTCCTTACAAGGTGAAGATGCTTTTTTTGTTTTCCGTACAATATTCTAAAGCGTCTTACCCCTCTTCAGGTCAAAACGTTGTGATTGTTGGGCAGTCAGGGTCTGGCAAGGCTGCTCTCATATCTCACTGGCTGTGTAGTCTCCGCCAGAAAAAGTCTCCGGTGAAACAGATCGTCCATTTCGTCGGTGCCAGCTCGGATAGTTCGGGTAAGATTGTTTGACTGATTGATTGATTGATATATAGACCATCACATCACACAATAACCTTCACAGCTAGTGAGATCGCTTACTTGATTTATTGATTAATCCATTGTGGGCGCATCAGATCAGATAATTAATAAGAGATATTTGAAAGACTACAAAGCCTACTATAAATCTAGCAAATCGTATCCCATAACAGGATAAAACCCACTCCATTTGCGGATTTAAAGCAATTTAAAAATACAAAAAGTTTTAGAACTGTTGGAGGGTAAATGGAATACCTGAAGAGTCGAAATTTGAATCAGTGTTTCTTAAACATTTACAATAGTCCACTACAATGTTCAATAATTATTATTCATTTTTTATTTCGGTCCATTCTTTTCTTTTTCTTGAGATGCCCTCATCCATATTGCGATGAAAAAACAACCCAGCCTACTTTAAAAATGAGGATTAAGAATGTAGCTTAAAAATTAAAGAAGATAATCACTTGCAAACTGAATCAAACGACAATGCTTTTAAAATAATCATAGTTATGACATGACGACTAAATCCAGTTCATCTGCTGATTCAGATTTATTTACTAGATTGTGAATACCACGCTCTACGCTCTAGATTTCTGTTTATTGATATGCACCGTGCTAAGCAAAGAAAAAGATAAAGGCAATGTTGTTTTTCTTTAATTCCTTAAATAACAGGCCAAGATTTAGTTTAGAGGTTGGCGATGAACCCTTTCCAGAACACATGCTTTGTATAAATTACGTTTGCACTTCTTTATAATCATACCATGCGATGTCAAGTTATTTATCCTAACCTTTTTACCTTAACAAATATGATTGGTAATTCTTTTTTCACATCAAAAAGCAACAAATACCTGTCTTGACTAGGGAGGGAAAAAAGGCCAATATTGCGTTAGAAGTTTTCAAAAAGAAGTATTTTATTTCTATTTAAACTCGTAATAATGAAAGAGCAAATTTTTTTCATCTTACCAGGCGTGTCCGAGCTAATGGTCCGTCTTACAGACGAACTGCAGCACATAATGGGTCACGTCACAAAATCAAAGACAGAACAACTTAGTCAGGGAGGTGAGGAAATGAAGCCACAGACCACGGACGTGTCCGAGTTATGCAGAGAGTTTCAGTCAGCACTTGCGCGGGCGGCCGGTCGCCATAAAATCCTTCTGGCCATAGACGGGCTGGGGAAACTTCATCAGGTCTCTAGGACAGCTAAGGTTGGTAATTCATATATCATTTGCGACTAAGAAGATTATCAGATGATGAAAAGAATGCTGATAAAACCGAATTTATCTCTTTTTTTCATTTTTAGAAGCTAAGCAAACTAAATTGGACCTTGTCAAGTACAACATATTCCTATATGCATATCTTTATATTCTATTTAAGTTTATGATTGGGGAGTAGTGGCGAAGAGTAACCCGCCGTATAGAGAAGCTGAAAGTAGACACTTTCCAAAAGAAAAATAACTCCAAGAGTAACTGGAAATCTTCGGCCAAGTTACCATCACTCCTTTAAATAGTGTTACTTCCTCCTGGGATCCAACTTTATCTCCACTGTCTGAACTACAAAGATGAGAAACATCAGACATAATTAGAAAGAAAAAAAATTCTAGTTTTGAGCTTTTGGTGATTTTTTCCCTTTATGATTATGATTAACCTATAATGATTCCGCCCTTGTAAATATGTGCAGGAACTTTTCTGGCTGCCACGCGACATCCCTAAGAACGTGACAGTTGTGGTGACATGTAAGGACACGGACAAGGACGAGCTGGCCGAGCTGACTGGGCGTGGCTATACCAGAATCCAAGTCAACCCACTGGAACAGTCGGTCAGACAGGACATGTGCAAGGTCAGGTTCTGGATAGAGGCCAGGGAGGATAGTTACACATTCTTGATATAGGCGGATTCTCAAGCAACCTGATGAAAAGCACACGATTTTAATTTTAGGTTTCTATCGACAAAATATTTGGCACACTGAAGTGCAGAGGAAAAATGGTAATGATCTAAGTGCAGCAAGGGCAAGAAAAAAAAACAAGGCTCAAAGCAAAGACAAGAAATACAAAAATATCAACAAGTATAACAAGAACACAAATTAAAAATTGATAACATGATTCACGATCACAACATTCATGAAAACAACAAAGGGCTCGACATAAAATTATCAAATTCCAAGGCAATAAGAATGATAGCAATAATAAAATTAAGAACAGATGTAACATTTAATTGAACTGATGTAATATTTAAAGAGGAAGCAACTGGACAGCTGAAATGATTTTCTCATCTGCAGGAACTTTTGAAACAGAACAGCAAGGAGCTCTCCTCTAAGCAGATGAAGAAAATTGTTGAATCTACACAGACAGGGAGCCCACTCTACTTAAAGACAGTTATCTCAGTAAGTTGACACAATTACTTCCCTTCGATCACTGCATACTTTCTCTCCTTGACGATTACCAGAGTACTTCGGAAACGTTAAGTTTTCCCTATGCAAAGCAAGTTAAATGCTCCCTAGGTATGACCGAATTGAAAAATAAGAATGATAAAGGAAGAAAAGAGGATACAACCTAACAACTTCCACTAGAAATGACACATAAAAAAATATTATACAATGGGTTTTCAAAACAATAAAATTTCACAAGATTTTGTTTTTATTTGAGCCGTACGCACAAGACTATGGAAAGATTTTATTTTGGTATACAATAATATTATTTTTTGGGAGACCCTATCTGTTTCTACTTTCTTATTCCTATGATCTGCGGAAAATAGTTTTTTTTCTCGAATACCTTAACTGATGTATGCATAGCAGCTTTGAATTTTTTTTATATAGGCAAAAGGGATGTCAGATTTGGTTCTTTATTTCCCCAATCCAGGAACTTTGTGCTTTTGGAAAGTTCAGAGAACTTAACGAAAAGATAGACGAGCTGATGGCATGCCAAAGGTAAAATTAACGTTTATTATGATTAAAAAGGTTTTCTTTTGTCGAGGATAGCATAAGCAGCTAGGCCTTTAGACGTTAAACATGTGCATATTCGTTATCGTCTTATCACAGCCACTTGAAAAATATTTTTAAGGGAGAAAACTACGTATAAAAACAGCTAAAATTTGCGACGCCAGATGCAATTACCCATGAGTCTATCCCTACAGCTGAGACTACTGCCACGGCGCTGAAGAAATTGCAATAAATTTGTTTGATCATAAGCATCGTCAACTTAGTGAATTATTGCTACTCTTTTCATTTCTTTATTTTCTTTATTATTGTCTTCGCTAGTGTCAAGGAACTCTTCCAGGTCTTCATACGTCGATTGGAGTCTGACTACATCTCTGATGTTAAGAAAGGAAATATCATTGAACAGGTTAGTTTGCCCAAGTTAAAATGTATTGTTCGCATAAAACAAACAATCCAGGACTTTTCCTGAATTTCTTGTAGGCTATACGTAGACTTTCACTCCTCACACTGAACCACCCAGCCTCGGAGGTGTATGAAGCTTTCATTGTTTGGACTTGCCAGTTTCTTGCCTTACTGGGATGTGGGTTACTGCCTTGATGCTTTTATATAGCTTGAAATCCACATGTCTATGCCATACGTTTCCTGGAAATAAGACAACACAATAGGTTTACCGCTTACAAATATTTTACCCAGTCGCGGGAAAAACCCTTAACGACAATGAACCACTCATTATAATAATAATAAAAAGAAATCAAATTGAATCTAATTTGCAAGACTTATAATTAAAGAGTCATTAAAAGTAATAGGGAAAAAGGGGCGAGTGAGGGATGAGAGAGAAAAAAAATAAAGAAAATTTTTGAAAGAGTGTGTGTCTGTGAAAGAGAGTATAACCCGAATAAGTAATCTGTTTTTTAAAATGTATTACTTTGGATTAGGGACTGATCTATGTAATATTTAAAGCAAACCTAATCTAGATTCTCTGTAACTTAGATGCAAGAAGAGGAGGTAAAGTAATTTGGTATCATTTTTTTCGCCTTTCAGTAAATTTGTCAACAGCTCCCGTTTCTTTGCATCATCAGTTATCTCTCCTTTAAAACAAACATAGGAATGAGACGACCTGGAATTTAAAAAAAAAATGGCGAGGAATGTGCATAATATACAAAGCATTCATAAAGGTTATTTTCAGTAACATCATAAATAGCATACGCATAATTAATCGATTCTTCAAAAAGCTCGGGGAATACGAAATTTCTTAGATTATAAACAAACCCGATGAACTAAAACGTTGCATGCCCATAGCATTCTAATGTGAAGATTCAACGCACAACATTTTTACAATATGCTGAAATATAAACATTCCTTTTTTTCCAATTATTATTGCTTCTGATATTGCGAAAGTGACAGCAATCTTAACGCCGTCTCATAAACCTTAATATCTACATGTACCTTCCATGATCTTGTGACCCTCCCATTGTTCGCCACCAGGTCCTCTGCTCTATCCGGGTATCGAGAAAGGGCCTGTCGGAGAAGGAGCTGATGACAATGCTCAATCTGTCCTCCCACGAGTGGTCCCCCTTGTTCTTTGCCATGCAGCACGTACTGGTCGTTAATGCCGGACTTCTTACGTAAGATTGTAAAAAAATTAATATTACAATGTTGTAAAGACTTATGGCGAACTATGAAAAGCCTTATGGGTGTTAACAGACTCTTCGAATATCAAAAAGCAAAACAATCATGTCTTCACATCGCAGCAACTTCTTGAGAAAACAGACCAAAACATCTTGTTAAGTGCATACCTTCTTGAATTGTATTTTAAAATAAAGATACACCCAGAAATAACTATAACTCCAAGTTTTTCTTGAGTACAGAGGCTTTGCTAGAAGTAGCAATGGCGACAATAGGAGCAAAAGGCCTGGTAGATGTTTAACTCACTATGTACGTTGTTAGACATATACAAGAAACCACTCAGAGCTAAAATGAACAGAAAGTAGCAAAACCATTGCTCTCTGCCCAAAAAATACCCCGAGACTAACTGGGCAAGTACACTTTGTCCCCGTGGAAATAGTGACGCTACCTCCACCAAAGTCCTCCACTACAACTATTGCAATTGAAATATGAATTAACAGTTAAGCTAAGAAAAAAACAGCATTTGCTTTTGTATAATTATTTGGCAACAACAAATAATACACCATAGCAATTCTTCTAATACAAGATATCAAAACTTTTCCTATGGGCGGCATGACTGTTAGAATAATGTTCATTTATTTTTTATTTTCACCAAATAGTTGAAGATATAGATTTAGGTAAAAGTGTTTGCCTCTGCTTTTTTTAGTCTGCTTTTTTATTATGAGTAATTCATAAAGGGATTTTTTTTAACTTACCTGTTGATTCTATTTAAAATGAGAACAAAAACATTTCCTAAGCATTTAAGTACTTGTTTAATTGAACCGAATATAAATGAGAAGTATAAACATGTATATAATATTTTGCAAGAACAAGCAGTAAAGGTTTGTAAAAATAAGATCGAATAACCTCATTTTCTTTTCCAGTTTTGGCTTTACTGAGCTAGCTGAAGCGGTTGATAGTAGATATCTACAAGAGAAAAATACAAAGTAAGAATAAGTCACGATTTTCTTTCCTGACTCTTTCTTAAACTCTTAACAAATTGAAACACAGAGAGAGAGAGAGAGAGAGAGAGAGAGAGAGAGAGAGAGAGAGAGAGAGAGAGAGAGAGAGAGAGAGAGAGAGAGAGAGAGAGAGAGAGAGAGAGAGAGAGAGAGAGAGAGAGAGAGAGAGAGAGAGAGAGAGAGAGATCGAGATCGATGTGTCTCATTCTTTCATTGTATCTCTTTCCAAGTTTTGTTTAGCATTTGCCATTGCTCCTCTTGTCCGTTTATCTCGTCCACTATTTTTGTCTTCGTTGTTTCCTTTCTTTATCTCATTATGAATGTGCGTTTGTTTTCCAGCCTATGTATCTTCCTCTCTCTCTTTCTTACTTACTGTCTATCCCTCTCACTTTAAATCTATACCCTTGACCTCTGCTTAATTTCTCTATCAATACTTACCATCCTCATCTTAAACTATAGTGTTTTTACCTCTTCGGCTCTTCATGTAGCTCTTCCGTATGACATTTTTCCTGTTCGTACTGATCGATAGAAATCTTTTCTATTATTACAATGAATGAAGTATGAAGCACGCTCCAGGTGGGCATAACTAGAGGTAAAAGAAGTTAATAGACCAACAAATGGACAGGTATTTTAGAATATTTATCATTAGAGGTAGAAAAACTTTGGCTGAAAATATCATTATTACCAAAACCAAATGAAGATGTTAATTAAGTTAGTAACCATGGTCATCATCATAATCATCACCATCTTTATCATCCTCCTCTTGGGGATCATCATCATATAGAATCACCTACATTATTAACATTATCGTTGATATCTTTATCTTTATCCTTTATACTTCACTGTTATTATCACCATTATTGTCTTCTTTTATTCTTTATATTTTTATCATGTTAACAGCAGCTACGAATATCAGTAATTTCAGTATCGAATGTTATAATTACTATCTTAGTTATTTTTTATGTATTGCACTCTTTTTTCTCCATCTAATCAACATTATCACCAACTCATAATGATTATCATCACAACCATTATCACCTTCACAATATCCTGCATCATCATTATCATCATCATCATCATCAACATAACCACCACCGTTCTCATCAGTATCTTCAGTGTATTTATCATCTTCCCAACTATCAGTCCCATGATTATCGTCATCAATAGAAATTATTCCATCTTCATTATCGTCATTTTTTATGCTTACAACCACCAATACATTTATCATCGTCATTATTGCTACTATCACTACCGTATTGCTATTTACAGCCCGAGTTAGTGGCATTGTCAACGCTTACTACTTTTATCAAAGCATAATTCAATGGGGATCATTAATTTTAATAAGAACTTTTATCACATACTTATTCTTTGTCTTTATTTCTGCTTTCACATCGTACATATAAAATTTTATATCTGTTCAAAGCTCCAACTTTATAAATAATAAACAAAGGGCGAACAAATTATAAATGAAAACATAATACCATTAAATGAATAAAAAGTGACAAAAATTCATGGCGCGGTGGATGCTATTGGTCCGTCATTTATAATAGCTTCATATTTATAACTGTTTTGAAAGCAATATGTATGATACTTTTAGAGAAAGTAAAGCAATTAAAATGGAACGAAAGCTATAACTGTTTTGAAAAATCCTCAACGGTATTATAAGCTTAACCAAATTACATGTTATAAAGCATACTTTTCTTTTAAGTTTTTGTTCATAGAACATCATCTTAACAAATGGTAATTTAGGCCCTGAGAATGTCAGTCAAATTTCCTTTTACTATGGTTTCATGCAAAACCTGTTAAAGAGAAAAAAGACTATTTGTAAAAGAAAAGTCATTGCCATATCACCGCTTCCTTGACATTTCTTCTCAATTTTATAAGACAAATTTTGTTCCGAAGTTTGTAAATAGTAAGTTTAATTATTTGATGTTATTGGTGATTTTCAGAAAACAATACCAGAGGATTTTAGCCAGTTTCTTCCAAGATCAACTAAAGGTAGATGCTGTTCGCTTCTCTAGCTCCCTCTCTAAGTTCCCTTTGTCTTCATGTTTTAACTTTAGTTTTGGATTATGAAGTCCATTAAGGTTCGTCACTGAAGAAAATATTGGAATGCCAAAATGATATTTTCTTCTAGCAATAAGCAACTGCTTCACATTTTACTTACAGACTGAAGTTTTACAGAATATGAGGTGGGATCTTTAAAAAGATTTTTGTCTTTTTCCCTTAACGTGACAAATAAAATTGACGCTATACTATAAATATTAAGCTTATCATATCCTGAGACTGACACAGATGGTCCTCACAGGATTGAAAAGAAATAACAATCTGGTCTTAATGGGTTTTTCTCAACTTAACATTGCGTCGGGTCGAAGATGTTAAACCGTCAACATTCTCTGGAGAAAGTTGTTTTGAATTAAAAAAAAAAAAACAACAACCTCATGGTCTTTATTTTTACATGACAAAAAACGAAACTTTAAAAACATTTTTCTTCCCTGGTATACTGTTTCTTGAAAAAAAAGTAAGATGTGTTTTAACAGAAAATTAAAAAAAAATTACGATTGACATGACACTTTCTTTTCAATTCATAGTATATGAGAAAAAGCAATGAAAAAGAATATAATGACAGAAAAACTACCAAAACCATTTCCACATCCACTTTACTCTTTACTGCTGCTGCTAATGAAACTTCCGCTACTACTACCACCACCACCACCACCACCACTACTACTACTACTACTACTACTACTACTACTACTACTACTACTACTACTACTACTACTACTACTACTACTACTACTACTACTACTACTACTACTACTACTACTACTACTACTACTACTACTACTACTACTACTACTACTACTACTACTACTACTACTAATAATAATAATAATAATAATAATAATAATAATAATAATAATAATAATAATAATAATAATAATAATAATAATAATAATAATAATAATAATAATAATAATAATAAGAATTTCAGTTTCGATAATACAAAGTTAGGCATCTCATTTAAAATATAACATGCAAAATAATTAAATATTCATCTTTACGTCGCCTTCGGGCACAACCTCTTTCTTCATATTATGTTTCTTTATCTCCATTATAAATTTTTTCACCATATTTTTACAATCTTCACATGTTTCATTACAATTCTTTAGAATTAAAAAAAGGAATAATAGTATGTTAATATCTCTTTATCGTTACCCTATAATTGTGCCAAAATAATTACTTCCACCTTGTTTTCAACCGTTTAAACTCTTCTTACTGCCAGTGTTGGCGTTCTTGCTCTTCGTACTTCTGCTGCTTGATTATTTTCTGCTTGTATGTCAGTCTATTCCATCTTTTTGTCGATATCCAGTCCACCGTGTTCGTCTCTGTCTTTCGGCCTATTCTCTCTATTTATATAATTATCTATGATGATAGGCTAAAGAGCAGTTTCCGAATAAAATTCTTGATGTGAAAGCACTGGCTCAATGGTTTCTAACCTGGTTGTACAGGACAAAGACGAGTGTATACAGCTCAATGACAAAACTGTGAGGCGGCCTGCTGAGGAACTGCCCTGGCTGCTCTTTGACTTGGGAGACACCTCTGGGCTCATGGAACTTCTCTCGGACCTGGCTATTTTTGGAAGGCTGTTTTTGTAGGCGTTTATTTACCTGGAAATTGTATCTACCGTATTTTGATGCAGATTGTTTACACAATGTCTGCCCTAGAGTTTTATAAAAATATTTTTAAAAAGTCTGAATATATATATATTCTGAAAGCTTTTTCATCATTAGGCATAGGATAAGTTGATAAGAATAAATTCCAGAGAAGACGTCTGTAAATGGTCAACTAGGCGGTTTTATGAAGTCGCATAACCAAATTTACATTAAAGTAATCAGACATGGAACAAAACCAGCAACGATGCTATTTCTTGACCGGCAGAGACCAGGAGTTTGAGCTCATTCAGCTGTGGCGCTGGACTGGCCTGAGTGGGGAGCAGATAGCTGACCGTTACCTGGCGGTGGTCCAGACCAGGGCTGTGGAGATAGCCAAACGGGCGGAGAAGAAACCAGAGCTAGGGGATATCATCACACTTACGGTGAGTGGACAAGACAGTGGTGGTTGAAGAGAGAGATCTGTACTCTTTCAGAAATATATTCAATGCCACCTTCAAACAGCTTACAACAAATATCCGAAAACAATGGTTTTATAAAAAAAAAGTAAGGCATTTCAAGGCAGTTTTATTATTTGAACACGGTAGAAATTTACATTTTTTTGTATAGTTTTTTTGCAGAAGAAGAATAATCAGTATTGAAGTATTTTCAACTGAAGAATAATGTCAAGTTAGCTGTGGCTACAATATTGAAACAGTCGTTGAGTTTCATGTGGTTGCGTTGCCATGGTTATGCAAATGGGCTTAGTTAAAAAAAAAAAATAAAACTATGCTCCTCTCCCAGTTGATATCCTACCTGATGGCACTAAGCTTTTTCATGGAGATGGCTCACTTTCAAGTTGGCCAGGAAAAAATTCTCATGGTTCAGCAGCAGCTAATGGTAAGTACAGTTGCAGTGCCGAGATAGATAGAGGGAAAGATAGTAGATAAACAGATAGATAAAAAGAAAGATGGAGACAGAGAGGTAGAAGGACCCAGAAAACGGCAGGGGGAAAGAGAGATTGTTAGAAAAAAGGAGAAAAAGCAGAAAGCGCAATGATAGAGAAACAATTAGTTTGGTAGGCAAACTGTTTAAACAAAAATTAAAGTAAGGAAGGTAGAAAAAAAGAAAGAGAGAGAGAGAGAGAGAGAGAGAGAGAGAGAGAGAGAGAGAGAGAGAGAGAGAGAGAGAGAGAGAGAGAGAGAGAGAGACGATAATGAGAGAACGAGCTTGAATGTATTAGTGTGTTTAATAAACAAATGATAAAGACATAATGAATTTTGAATGTATACATTGAATCAAGACATAATATCACGAACCATAATTAATGTCTATGAGTTGGCAAGCATAGAGATATGATTATTCCGAAGCTTCTGTTGTGTGCAGCAAGAATTTTTTTTTGTTCTCGCGTAATTAAATATTTTCGAGTAATCAAACATTTTAACCTTTCATTTCACAAAAAAATTACTTTTCTGAAAATCTTCAGGGATATAAAATTGTTCAAACTTTACAACCACCAAATATCATCTGCTTAAATTTTTAAAAAGAAGAGATTCACACAATTTTTTTTCCTAATCAATGTCATGTTCTGTCATATATATATTTATTCTTTTCAATATTTGAATATCAGACCAAAAACAAACCTAAAGTAGGATCAGAATTCATGGAAAGAAATTTGGCCACCGTTCAAAACAAACTGGCCCATCTGTATACAGAAACAGGGCGCCTTCAGCAAGCCCGTGATTTGCACTTTGAAGTCCTGGCAAAGCGGGAAAAGTGAGTAACTCCAATGGTACTTGCTTTAATGCTTGGCAGGCATTCAGTGGAGTTCAGGAAAAACACTTAAGTCTTTGAGTTTCCTTTCGGAACGTGGATGGGAAATGACTGTTACTCTGCTTCTTTGAACAATAAAAAATAAGACAGTATCATTAACTTCAGATCGATTAAGTACCTTAGCAGGCTACTTATGTGGAAGTCAAATAACTTCGTAGTGATGTACCACACATTAGAATGATCAAATGATCTGGCAAACATAAATCTGATTACATTGCACACAATAAATATTGAAAAAAAAGTTTTTTCACAACAAAAGCTGTTTTAAACTGATTCCTTAATTTTTGCATCACTCTTCGAAAATAGTTTTACGAATTTGATATCCCGGTCGAAGCATAATACTCATATTCCAAATGCCATTTTATTTTGAAACGTTATATTCACGATTCAATATATTTGATTTAAATTTCCTTATACAATTTAACCGATCTTTTGTAGTCCAATGGGTACGATGATAAGATATAAGCACAAATAAAAATGGTTCTATTTAGTTGTAATCTGATATTTTCCTCTGTGATGTTCAAATCATTGCAGATTTGTGAAAGAAGCGAAGACCCCAGAGGAGAAAAGCGCTGCCCTGAAAGCTGTAGGAGCCTCCTTCCATGGCATAGCAATGCTCTTCTCCAAGCTTGGCAATGTGGAGGAGGTAAAATATACCTTTCTTCTTCCTCAAATCTTTTTTTTAGAGTTCTGTTGCGAAACCTTTCATGGAAAAATGCTATATGGATATAGCCATAGCCATTTTCTTTTCTTTTAAGATCGACATTCGTAGACTGACTCAATGTTTTATTGTGTAGCCGTGAGAGCAATTCACAACATATCAGCAATCTAATATATTTATATGATCTGCGTTCTCTATGGCTTCTTTCTTTTTCTATCATTTTACCCTATGGGTGTTAGTTTTGTAACTTCGTCACGCGCGTTAGCTTGTATCGTCATAAAAATGGTAAATGGTTTCAATACCCAAATATCTTTCCCCAGGCAATATCTTACTATCAGAAGGCTCTGGAATTTCAAAAGGACCAAGAGGACGATGCTGAAGTCGCCGACACCCTTCACAATATCGGTGTGATGCAGATGAAGGTTGGCAACTACAAAGAGGCTCTTGAGCTTTGTACAAAATCCTTTCAGGTGAGGCTCGATGAATGGAGCTGCAAAATATCAATTGATATACGTTGATTTCTCATCACAGCTGATAGAATCAGTTGTTAAATATTGATCTTTTTCAAACCTGCTTAGCTCTCTTTGGGCTGGCTCCACTCATGGTTTGATGTTAATCTTTTAGTTTTAGCAAGTAGGCTCTTTTCACATACTAGTTTTAAATCTACCCTTCTGATTAATTTCATACTGGATACTAATAGAGAAAGAGATGAGGACCAATGAGGTTTTTCTTTCCCTCTCACCCACGCCCCCCCCCCCCCCCCCCCCCCCCATAGATAGTTATGATGCAAGCTGAATTTTCAAACAGGATGGTCCTTCAACCTTGATTTATTGAAACTTTTTAAACTGCTAGAAAGTGTTTATATTGAACATTTAATTTCTGCAAATGTATTCATATGTGACACACTAATCAGTTCTCCTGAAAACGTCCGCCAGTTCTCTACTGGCATCTACTAGAACTAGCTGAAACCTAACTCTGACAATCTTGATGCTTTAGAGCACTTGAGCATTGTCTGTCCATGAATTGCCTGCAGGGATATAAAAGAAGTGATTCATGCATTTTTTTTAGTTTTAATTGAAAGCTTTAAACCCCCGTGTGATCAGAATCCTAAGAGCAGAAAATTAAGAACTCTTCCTTCAAGAAACAGATCAAGGTAATGCTGTTTTACAACGGTCCTAAAGCCTGCAGAATTATGTATAATATTATGTATAATATCTCAATAGAAACAAAAATATGAGCAGGAATTGATCCTGACAAAAACATCCACAATTAATATACGAATAACTACGCCAAAGTCACTTAAACAAGTTTGTGGAACCATGTAGGTTGTTTTTCTTTCACAGATTAGAAAATCATTACCGTCCATAATTCTACCAAAGTAAAAAAATGTATTAAAAAAACTCACTTCTCTAAGTCGAACAGAAAAAAATAGTTTTTCTCATTTTTCTCTGCAGATCAGAGGATTTTCACGTCTACTGAACACCCCTAACTCTCTATGAACCAAATTTTCTAGACTCACCAATTAGCTGATGAGGAATGACAGTACTTGAATACCAATGTCAAGCAAATTGACATGAAGGCTTAGACTTTATGAAAAAGATTGATTAGGAACAGAGCTCAAATCCCTTTGAAAATTTCAGTCGTAGTTTCTAGTGATTTCATTAAAAATTGAAAATTTCGTTCTCGTACGTATGGGCAGAAAATAATAACATCTGCGACATATTTTGATAAAGTCAAAGACTTGGAGCTATTGATGTACCCGAGAGATGTGGATGATTTAAAGACAAGTTTTCCTTGAAAAATAAACAACTCAATGCCAGCTCACGACTGCGCATTTCATTCATAGATAAAATATTGAAAAGTTATGTCAATTGTTCTAGAACAGCGAATTGAGCTACATTCTTTCAGTAAATTGTTTACAGTCCTTTTGTATGGTACATTGATATCATGTAGTATATGATGTTGACAAATATTTGTATTAGTATGGAAGTTAACGATTCTGTCATATTTCAAGGAAAAATAGTTTACTTAAAATAAAAAAAAAATATATTATTAAATGCATAGCTCCTAAGCACGTATTAGATGTTTCATATTCTGTCGGATAAATTGAGTTGTTTTCTGTGAAAACATAATGGAGGAAAAAAAGTCTTAATTTACTTCGTGCCTTTTAATATCAAACAGTCTTAGGTATGGTTTTTTTTATATTAGATTAAATGAATTTCTTATCTTATAAAATCAAGATTACAAGGGAACGTACAGCCCTAAATAATTAGCATTGTTTAAATTCTGGACCGAGGGTAATATATTAGAAATAACTCGATAGGCTATGAATCTGACAAACTGCCATATGACAAACCGTTGTAAAATGAAAAGAGGAAATGAACGCTGCCAATGAATGCCTCATGTTGCAGATGTACGAGAAGCTTTACTTCGCCAACATGCCTCCCGCGATGGCGGTGATGCTGGGAAACATTGCTGTGTGCCATCGCAACCTGGGCCAGGTGGAACAAGCAGAGGCCATGTATCTCAAGTAAGTCTAGCTCTTCAGTCTGGTCACGAGTGATAATTATATAGACAGATAAAATCTAATTCTTTAGTAAAAAAAAGTGAGTAGGCCTATTGTGAAGAGATTTTGTTAGATGATGGTGTGGTTTTCATTCCTTGCCAAAAAATGTACTGCGACAGTTTAAAAAGTCAAAGTAAAAAATAAGAACATTAAAAATGAAGTGGGTAGGTGGAGAAGGATACACCAACTTTGTCTTTAAAGATGTGAAGAAATCTGGCATAGATTATAAGTAAAATAATCAGACAGATTGCTGCCCTAGAGTTTTTCCTCAGGCCTTACAGAACTACCAAAAATGAAGAAAATGCCGTTATGGTTCTTGTGTTTTAAGAATAAAAGAAAAGCAAATATAAAACAATAATTTGATGAAAGTTGTATTTAATAAAATGTTTGATGAACTAAAAAATTCTCCGCGGCGGTCTCAAATATACTGACATTATTTAGTCCTGATATTATCGTCCAATTTTTAATGACAATTACAATTATTGTACGGCTTAGTTATTGTCGGGTCTTTCATTTTCTTGATGAATCTACCCCTTTGAACTTTCTTTCTTTCATCTGCCAACACCCCGGCCCCCTCTCTCTCCCTCTCTGACTCTCTCTGTCAGGTTTTCTTTACCTGTCTCTCTAGTAGTTTGGTTGCATTCCCTCTTACGTTTTATGCCTTTTTCCATTCTCTCGTATATTATACACATTTCTTCTTATTCCTATACCTGTTGTCTACCATATTTTCCTTACCCTCACTTTTCATGTTCTCACACCTTCTCTTCATTTGCCTGTTGTCAGTATACCTTCATCTATCTCTCTTTCTGTATCTTTTTTTTATTCTTTTCCTTTACCATTTCCTCAGTCTAGTTTTTCTCCTTTTTCTTGAATAACGTCGTTTACTTTTGCTCACGTCCGTTATACATTTTTTTTTACTATGACTTTCTTTAAAATCTGGCTAAGGCACCCCAAGCTACACTATAGCCAAAACACAGGTTGTATTCTATTTAACATCGTTTAAAGTATAAGAGCCAATCTCTTGTCCCAAATGGTCGGGTAAATTGAAAGAAAAATAAACCAGAACTAGCACACTCATCAATGCATTGATTTGATAGGCGCGAAAAAAAAATTCATCTTTTTTTATTCTCTATTATGTCTCTGAAATGTTCATTTCATTGTGTTTCTTTCTCTTTGTTTCGCAAGGTCTATAGAAATCAGCGAGAAGTCAGTGGGACGTCAACATCCGCACGTCGCCCTGGGACTAATGAACATTGGCACTCTTGAGATCAACCGGAAACAGTTTCAGAAAGCTGAAGGTTATTTTAGAGAAAGCTGTGAAATATTTCAGGTTAGGCTTGCGCTTTGTTGACTGGCAAATTAGTTTTTTTCCCTTTCTTTTATAATTTTAAAATTGCTGTTAAGTGTTCTTATCTTTTGATTTATGTATCAATCTATCTATATGACTATGCATCTATGTATGTATGTATGTATGTATGTTTGTATGTATGTATGTATGTACGTATGTATGTATGTATGTATGTATGTATGTATGTATGTATGTATGTATGTATGTATGTATGTATGTATGTATGTATGTATGTATGTATGTATGTATGTATGTATGTATGTATGTATGTATGTATGTATGTATGTATGTATGTATGTATGTATGTATGTATGTATGTATGTATGTATGTATGTATGTATGTATGTATGTATGTATGTATGTATGTATGTATGTATGTATGTATGTATGTATGTATGTATGTATGTATGTATGTATGTATGTATGTATGTATGTATGTATGTATGTATGTATGTATGTATGTATGTATGTATGTATGTATGTATGCATGTATGTATGTATCTATCTATATCTATTTACTTGATTGTGAAATTACACGATAAAGAAAGTGCTGGATAATTCAGGAGCATGGTGTATTTAAAAAAATTAGGCCTGATATAAAATTTACTAGGTAGGCCTTAGTTTTAAAAAAATACCTATCTATATATCTATCGATCTATTTATCTATCTATCCTTCCATTTACCTTTCTATCTATGGATCTATCTATATTTGAGGATCATAAAATACCCATGATGTGAAAAGTGCGAGCCAAAAAATGGAGCGTTGGTAAATATTTAGTTCTCCAATTTGAAGCCATGACTCAAGTGTTTCGAGTCTGAAATAAATTATATTTTCGTCAGATGTCGTTACTGACCTTTGAGAGCTGCAAACGTTTCTTATGTTCGCAAATAAGTTGGTGAACTTGCTGGTATATACTAAGCCAATTATAATAACTTTCGTGTCAAATCTCTTTATAAGTGAATTAAGAATGAAAAACGTTTAATACTTTTTCATAAATTCTAATACCATTTCATATCACGAGGTTTCTGGACGGCTATAATAAAGGCAATCTAAACTTTTCTTTTCAAAAGCCACAAGTGAAAAAATGGATTTCAAACATAAAGTTGCAAAAAATTTTAAATTTTCAGTAAAACTGTGTTTCAAATATCTCTTTACCTAGATAAATCTTTACCACAGCATCGGTGTTCTCACTCACCTCTTTCTATGTATTTTCCCGAACAGAACTCAGACACCAGCAATACTAACACTGACTACCTACGCTGCCTGGAAAAATTTATATATTGCTTAATACAACTGGGAAAAGCGAAGGAAGCTATCACGAATTTTCAAACATTGTGTAAGTTACATCTGATAGAGGGTTTCCACAAAAAAGAGCATACCGGCTGAAATTTATACCTGTCTGAAAAGATTTCTTTACTCGTCGTTTCAGGACTGGCATAGAAAATGCCTTCAAATAGGTCTTGGAAGTCATATACTTGTATTTAGTTAGGCCAAGGGCTTTACATTGTCGTGCTAGAGCGATGATAAATACTATCATTTTGACTTAACTCATCCTTTAGTTTTTGGACTAACTCTTACATTAAAATAAAATGCATCTTATAACACAAACTTTGTTTTCAAAAATGTTAATTAAGTGAAAAATTCTAAATTTATCACATGTCATCAAAATATTTTGATGTTTCGATATAGTTGTTGTTATAAAAATGAATGATCATGCGCGAGGAAAAAAGGAAAAAAAGAAACGAAAAAAAAAAAGAAAGAGAACAAAGGGCAATACTTGAATTGTCAATAAAATGATTATTTTTATCATTATCTTTATAACTTTTCTAAAAAATGTTATTGTCGTTATCATTAATGCTCTATAACCAGCTTCAATAAGTACATGTTGTAGTAGTCATTACAACAATTTATTTAATAAGGTTCATGTCATACCCTTCACTGCCATCATCCCTCATCGTTATGCTTTCCGTCATCTTTATCTCCATGATCTTCTTTACACTTCACAATACAGATCCTCGCGCACTAGCAGGCCCTGGTGGGCTCAAGTCTGCCTGGCCAGCGGTCTATGTGGAAATGGTGGACGTCCTGATGACCGCTAGCCTGGTCAAGCTGGCTCACGAGGTAGCCCTGAACATGCTGGAGACTGGTCAGTGCTTAGAAAAATGTCTGGTCCACTATCATACAGCCTGCAAAATACTCAAGGTTCCTGTGAAGTCAGAATATACCCTGGAAAAGGCTCTGGAAAAGTGAGAACATTCTTTGTCTGTCCTGAAAACTTTGAATACTTTCTATTTATGTTCTTTATGTTTTGCATGGATTTCTCTAACTTCATTTCCTTTCTTATATAAAACCCTGAAATATGTTTCAATACACCCTAAAAAAAACTCATTCAACTTCATGTTGAGCAAAACATACAATCGGAGTAAGACAGACACTATGTTGTACCTGTCTATCGTACTGGTTATAGAATAAGAGGCTGCTGAATAACTGATTCCCTACTATTTCACAATACTTTGGTTGTTTTTTTCCTTTCTTTTCTCCTCTTTTCTGTTTCTCTTATCAATTTGCTTTTTTCTGCTTTAAAAATTTAAATGACACCTAAAATTTTCTGTTTTGATTTTCATTTCAAATTTGACAAGCTGATGAGAAGCTAGTACACTAATTTGCCCCATTATCTTTTGTTTCGAACAATCTCTTAAATCTCTTTCTTCTCGTATTATCTTTTCACGACAACACCTTGAAAACTCCATTAAAATGTTAACTATCTCCATGGTTATAATTTTATTCTTTACGCAGGTCACCAGGATCTCTGACTCTGCTGCGATCTTATGTGGAGTCAGTCCTCATTCCAGCTGGGAACACGGCTGCCCTGCTGTCCACAATGGACAGAGCAGATGCTGAGAGGAAGATTGGGGCTGACCTGTATGGGACAGCTGCTACTTGGTGTAACGATGCTAAAGCCAAGGACATGCTTTTTGCTTTACTCGAGCACGCCGCCAAGAAATTCCCAAATGAGTCTGTAGGTTTTGCTTGAACTTACACTCGCTTTTGTCAACAAGAGGAATAAATGAAAGACGGGTCTTTTACAATAAAGATATTTAAAACAACTTTGTTTTAAGCTCTGAGATAGAGAAGAAGGAGGGGAAGAAGGTAGAGAAATAAATGGGATGGTCTCCTTGTTGAAGACTATATGGTTTCAATACAAGATTAATAATAAAGTATACTACTGTGGAATTTGTGGCGAGGAAATATGATTACACGCTTTGAAGATCTTCACTGCGGTTCTGACAGTGATGGTGCCATTGTTGGTGCCGCGGCTATTAGAGCGTTGATGAAAATAAAATATTGTGAAGGGGATGAAAATATTGACGGAATGATGATGAAGATGGTGATAGTGTTAATAATAATAATAATAATAATAATAATAATAATAATAATAATAATAATAATAATAATAATAATAATAATTATGATGATGATGATGATGATGATGATGATGATGAGGAGGAGCAGGATCAGGAGAACAATGACTAAGTGTGGTAGGTTTGTACTCCCCGAGGCTTAACATTGATATAGCGGTTGTTGTTTTTTTTAAATTACGCAGTATAATTATGGATCATGTGAGCAATCTTGAGTGAATCTTTCAGCTGGAGACGTCCTGTAGCAATATTCTCATCTGCTACAGCAATGCGGTCGCCTTTATCTGGTTTATATTAAAATACAGTTACTTGACTTAGTGTATTAAATTCCACCGATGTTTTTTTTATCTTTGCATTAAATATTGGATTGGATATTTTACCTCCCAATATAAAAAAAACGAACAAATTATAATTGAGGAAAAAAAAACAATCCAGTTAAATACGCTTCTTACTCTAAATACTGTTGAAATGTTATACAGAACGACTTAACCATTCGCCATATCGACTCTGATCAATTGCGTACATCTACGAATCCTAGGATAGAAATCAGTATTTTTTCAAAATATTCGTGTGGTAAACGATGGAAACTTAACACAACAGACATGTCTACAGTCCGGCCCTTGGGCCAAATGCGGCCCGTATTCAAATTTACTCTGGCCCGCAGCCTCTGTGATAAAATAAAAAATAATTAAACGTTAATGGTTCAAAGAATGTCAGGCTGAATGATCAGCACCTACATATTTTCATGTCAGCAAATCTGGTCCTCTTTGCAAAAAATTTGGACATCCCTGTCTTAAATTTTACTGTCTTAACACAATAGCTATTGCACTACGATATTCATCGGCGAAAATTAATAGAGCTCAATAATTTTTGCGTTTAATTAACTTTAGCCGAAAGACAATGGCATGTTTGGTTTATCCAAAGAATTACAATTTCTTCTTCTTCCAGAACTTTATTTGCAGTTTAGCCAACGAGTTTTATGAGCGACAGGAATGGTCAAAGAGTCTAGTCTACTGCCGGAAATTGGTTCAGCTGGAACCGAAGAACGCTAATCACCGCCTCATGTTAGGAGACCTCTCTATTCGAGAAGAGCAGTTTGTTGAGGCCAAACAAGTTTTCAAGGATATGATCGCAGCCTTTCCAGACAACGCAAAAATCACGACTCATGTAAGTGGTCTGCTGAGATAGACTCTCTGTGATTGGTTAATTATGCCCGTATGTTTTACTAGAGGATTTAAGAAAGGATAATAATTGTAGAAGAATACCCTTCAAGGGCAGTAATTTGTTTTCAATGTCCTTAAAAAAATTAACTAGGAAGAGGCATGTGGGTCTTATATGATTAAGCGAATTGCCATACAACCTGCAGTAATTTGTTTCATGTCTTTGACTAGTATTTACAAATAAAAAAAAAATAATATCTAGAAACAGGCATGTAGGTCTTATATCATTGAACTCCTCGCTATACAACCTGCAAGTTTGTTGGTATGATCACTTTGGCCTATGGGCTATTTATTTAGGTCTTGCTGTTGTTGGGAAATGTCCAATGGAAGACTTTATACTTTGCAAATTTAATGTTTTTTTTTTTTAATTAACCAGTTTCATACCGATAGCATATAACAAAATTCTAAGAACATTCAGCACTATTCTGAGATTCACAGACCAAGCATTACCATGTCAATTTTGATTTTAAGCTCTCTTGAAATCTCAAATGTCAGAAAGAAAATAAAGATGGAAATATGTGTGATTTTCACTTTTAATCTTCTGTCTTAGATTTGATAATGAAGATTAAACTGCAATGTTTTAAATTATTTTTTTCACTACTAACTTCGTTTTGTTTTGTTTTGTTGAAGCAAGCATTGCAATTGATAATTTTAGAAGTCTCTCCGGAACGTGAATAGGAATATGAAATATACACATATCTTCTGTGTCTTTGTCAGAAAACATTCAATAAATCATTATTTAACTTAAAAAGCCAAAAAATTTAAAGAGACAATCTAAAGTTCATCGTTAAATTTTCCATTTTTTCCATTATAGTAATCGACTTTCATTCTTTTTCGTGGTTTCGCAGGGAAAGAAGGCTTTGGAGATGCTTGAGCAAAGAGAAAAACAAACCCAAGGCGGGAAGAAGTCGTCTAAGACCGGAAAATAATCATCAATGCTCAATAACAAATATCTGTTATTTGTTGTAAAAGCAAAAGTGTAATAATTGCATTTAATCAAACTTTCTGGAAACTTAATCATTTGCGAGGGCAATAGAAATTGTTTTACATACTGTCTGTTATCTGACATGTCGAAATTTATTTTGTCAGGGCCTGAAAACAAGTCCTCTTGTATTCATTTCCTTATTTGAAATAGTGCACGCAGGAATTATGTTTATTAAATTGGCAATTTGAAGTTTATGAAAATATGGGAAACGATCATAAATTGGTGAATTACGTGAAGCGAAGAACAATACGGACCAATCCAAACCTGCATTGTTTGCATTGATTATTTAAAAAAATATTACGCTAAAAAATATGGGAAATTTTTTTTTCTTTCAGACAACCTGAACATTTAGTCTAAGAGAGGTAACGAGCCTCTAATAGAGAGAAAAATTATGATTTCACTTGCCCGTAACAAAACTTAGTAACTTAGTTCGCTGCTCGTGCCTCAGCAAGAAGATTGTCGATATTTCTTTGAAAGAAATATGGATTTAGGACCATCTTGATCTAATGTGGTGTAAATAATAATATTCACTGCGGCTGCGGTGGAACACAAAAGTCCAACCCCAATAGTCATTTGATTGTTTGGAGCCAGTTGTAGAGCTCACTACTCCAACGGTGTGTTCATACAGAACTGTAACTATCTTAAATAAACCAATAATTTTCTTCTGCAATAATTTAAACCTTTTTTTTACAGTTATGAATGAGTCAGTCTCCTAAGCACAAGCGCTTGAAAGAACGTTGTGGAGGAAATAAAATAGGAGTGTGGGAATTGGGGAAATGGAGAGACTTAATTCACTGTTATATTTTCTCCAAGTTTCACGATGTCAGAAAAAGTGGAGACGGGAGAGGAGGGGGGCATAATAATATATTTGTTTTCTGATTTAAGATACATAAACATCTGGAACTAAAAATTGGAGTGTGCAAAATAAAATTGTGGAATGCAGTAATGCAAAGTAATACACCAAGAAAGCAATTAAGTCCAAATAGCTTCCTGATAATTTTATCCAAATGGTAATGTACCTAGGGATTGCTGCTTACACTAAAGACTTAAACTTTTATTAGGTGAGCAATATCTATATTTTGAGTATTTTTCCAGTCTTTCTTCGTACATGAAATATAAATATTTTATGCTGATAATGATCAAAGAATGAAAATGTAGGAGTGGTCTTATAATTATGTATATCGTGTGCATTCTTTTAAATAAGATAAAAATCAATTGCTTTCTAAGTACTGCATTTCAGAAATATTTGCTTTGCAGCCTTTCTTTTTTTTTCTTGCCAAACAAAACCCAAAGTGTTGAAATGAATTAAAGTTTGATAATAACAGTATTCTACATGAACTTGAAGAGTTGATTGACTTTAAATTTCAACGTGTTTTGTGGTGGTCATTTTCGTTTCTTATTTTGTTTAAGTTAGATATTTCCGAGTTGCAAACACTTGCCTGAAGAATCACTCTATACAAAGGTCTGCTTTTTGTTCGTTTCTTTGTTTAAGCTGAGCAATATTTATATCTCTTAACATGTAATGCTCATTTCTACAAAGATGGGATTCGTTTTCAGAACTCTTAATGTCTTTTCGTCTTTCACCACTTGAAGTGATACTACGTGACATTGCTATCAAAAGGCATAAGAAAAAGGCTTGGGAAATCTCGTAGTCGCAATGTCATCTCAGAAATTCTCAGTTGGTGACAGCGCTAACGCAAAAGTTACCTGATGCAAGGAAATTCAATGACAGATTTAATTATAATGTAATCACGCTGTGAGATCATGGCTTGTCGATGAGTGTGCGAAAAAGAATGAGCATTGGATCTGACAACTCCCTCTCTGTATCTGGCTACTGACAGATGACTGTTGATGAGGGACAGGTTGGTGACACCAGTATGTGAGATCTCCGCCAAGAGAATCGCAGCTTTTTCAAATACAAGAATGAGAGTGAGCTTCCTGATTTGCCTCCACAATCCACACCAAAATACTTCATGAGCCAGCAACTCTGACCTATGTTCGTCACGAAATCATGACGTTTCTCTACCTGTGCAGAAATCGCAGGTCATTGCTACCTATAGTCCTGTTCATTATTATTTAATTCGTCTAAAACAATCTCGATATTAAAAAGAGGATAAATTCTATTGTCTCAAGATAGATAAGTTTAACAAATTCCGAGGTTTTTTTTCTATGAGTATATGCAAAAGTTATATATCCTCAAGCAAGTGCCGTAGTTTGTTTTGAGGACAGAGTGGTCTGAGAATGTAATTCATGACATGTTTTTCTATCACTGAGTTCTAGATGACGGCAGTATGAAACACATATAAAAAAAACTCTTTAAGCACAGAAAAATATTTCTAGATCAGATATCTTTCATAGATAAAATAATATTTTACCAAAGTGAAAAGGATGAGATAAGCCTTCAAAAAGTTGAAAGCCAGGTAATAATAGATTCTTAATACATCCATCCGTGAGTCCTATTTAATTTGAAGGTGAAAGTTGTTCGTAGTCTAGTCAAAACTTTCTTCTTCTGAGATTTCTCTCTAATTTCTGACAATATGCACTTCCCAAAAAAAAAAAATAAAAAAAAAAAAAATCAACAAAAACAAAAAGAAAAAACAACAAACACAAGATTTGTGGATTGACTTTTTTTTTTTTTGGGGGGGGGGGGGGGGGTGATGTTTTCTTGTTTGTAAACTTTTCTTTTTTTTGTTTTCATCTAATTTTTGAGTAGGGCCTTTGCTACTTCCATCCTGATGTCGCTTTCTTAACATTTTTTTGCGAGCTAATGCCAGCTTTATATTAGTGTAAGGGATCTGGCTGCTGCTTGAAGGAATCACTTATTGTGCTTACCCTCGAAATGTGATATTAAGAGAAAAAAAGCACCTCACAAATTTAACCTCAAGCAACTTTGAATATATAGATACTCTAGAGTTGTAACCCTCAGACAGGGATAGCACCACGCACTTTATACTCAAGTCATTGCATTATTTGATCTTACCTCTGATTCAACGACTTTCAAATTATCCCCCACCTTGATGATCGGTCTTGAACAATTTAATGTTTATATCTCTGTGTATCGCTAAGAACAATGTGATCTGACCCCACTGCTGTGAAGCTCGACTTACAGTTTTCATTACTAAATGTGGCAAACAGTAATCGCAATCATTTCATTCGGTAATAGAATTGAAAACAAACTTGCTCGCTGAAGCGTGCGTGACAAATACCCTTAGGCCCTACAGCAAACATCCTAATCTAATCTGATCTTAAGGAGTTAGAGCAGAGAGAGATTGGCGCAGGCTAGCATTCAGATGGTCCGTGGCCCACAGGTTTACCCAGGAAGATTATATGTTAAGGAGGCAGACGGTTATTAAAAAGAAAAGTTTCATATTATATTTGCTGTGAAAATAGTTGCGTACCGAAGTTCTGTTTATTTTCTAAAAAGACTGTGGGGGAAAAATTATTTCATGTGGTTTAAGAGATAATATTTTACTAAGCTCTTTCATCCGTTTTATGGTAGAATATCACGGGTCGCTGCAGTACTTTTAATATAATGAAAATTAACACTTATTGGCTCATAATATAAAGCAAAGGGTTAAGGGAGAAATAAACTCAAAGAAATCTTTTGAAAAGACATTATGGTGATAGGGTGAAAGTAGAATTTAGATGCATTTATTACGACACAAGAACAAATACGTCTTTTTCATCAAACAGAAAACAATATGATAGCATTTGGATAGTGTTCATATGACCTTCAAATGGGACCTATACTTTGAAAATTTATAAGGACGTAAAATCTTCCTGTCGTTTCCTCATTATTTAGAACTTTTTCATTGCAATGAAAAGTCTAGAGAATCACATTAAGTAAAATAGTTTTCAAGCCTGACACGTTAATTTGTTGTTTTTTTTTTTATTCACGGACAAGATAATATGTTATTTTAGCAACCTATTAATGAATTGACACATGACAAATGTCTGAAGTTTATGAAATACGAGTTGTAAACAGGAAAATTTGTTAAAATAAATCGAGATGCTGATCAAACAGCATAACAATAATTTTGGACGAAGATAAAAATTACATATTGAACCTAAAGTATCAAATTATATTGATTTCAGGAACCCCGGGCAACCAGACTACACCAAACCCTCTCCTTCCCTCTCTTCTTTTTACTTTATTTATAAAAGTCAAACATTCAAAAAAATTTCAAGAAATGTAACAAAATTTAAATAATCTTTTCATTTACAGCTCGGGCCGTGCGTCTTCTCTATCTCACAAACTAGAATCAAATAAAAGAAGACGGAGGAAAAATCTTTTATAGTTTCTTTTTGAGACTAATGAGCAAAAAAAAAGAGAAGGTGGTTGCTCAGATTTCCTTCACTTCATAGAAACAGAATGTTAAGAGGAACAAAAAAGACGAGTCTAAGCCTGAGAAAGAGAAGCACAAAGCAGTTCAAAGCCAGACAGCTACGTCCGTTTCACTTTAATTACATTTAAAGACGAAATTTGTCTTTAATCCTGTTCGAACTTTGTTATCAGTAAAGAAATCTTGCCGTTCGTTCTTTCAACGGGCATTTCGCGAACAATAAAAAGCGCCGCTGAGAGAAGGCAGTTTCCATCATCAAGATCGCTTCCTGCTCAAGTGGAGTGTTTGATTGGGCACTTCGTTTTCTAGAAATTCAGAGAGAAACACAACTACTGACAAATTTAGAACTCAAACGGTACCGGTAAGTAAAGAATCAGGAAGCTACATCGGACGAATTTTTTTTAAAGTGCAAAAGTTAATGTTGGTTAAAAAAGGAAAAAAAAGAATTCAGAATAAAGAACTTCTACAACTTCAAGCAATGCTAGAAAAACGAAAAAAAAAAAAAAAAGATTTTTTAATAAAACAGTTTCATAAAGCAGTCGAAAGGTTTCTTTATTTATTGAAACCGCTCGAAAGGTTTTTGTCTATTGAAACTCGAAGAAAAGAAGGAGAGAAATGCGAAGGTGAAGATTTCAATGAGAAGATTGTTTATGTTTCTGTCTGCCGATAGGATAACCAACAATTACAAAGAAAGAATGCGACAGGCAACTGCAGGATATAATTTGTTTACATCTATCAGAGCCATTTCAATCAATCAAACATGCCTTCAGTGGGTGAAGGATCCCGAGGGGTGAGAGGCTCTTTTATCTTCAGGTCAGTACTCTTTGGGGCCAAAAAAAATCTTCTCTCTTAAGAGATAAAGCTATCTCTTGTTTTCTCTCTGTCTATCCATTACTTGAAATAACTCTATACCCCTCTTTCTCTCTGTATGTGACTTTCACTTTCACAAAAAAAAGATATAAATGTGGTGTAAAAAGACCTGGGGAGGGCGGTGTGGTGACTAGGAGAGAGAGGAAGATAGATAAATAGGGAGAGAGAGGGAGAGAGAGAGAGAGAGAGAGAGAGAGAGAGAGAGAGAGAGAGAGAGAGAGAGAGAGAGAGAGAGAGAGAGAGAGAGAGAGAGAGAGAGAGAGAGAGAGAGAGAGAGAGATGCAGAAAGGGGGAAAGGAAGAGAAATTTGAAATTTGTTTTCCTTAGCGGGATGGGAAGGGAAACAGTGAAAGTAATAATTGCTATTAACAGAAACAGCGAGGGAGGGAAAAAACACTGAAAGATGTAAGATGAAGGAGTGGGGGTGGAGGGTAGAGGGGGGGGGGGAGATATATTCAGGTATCTAACCGAATTAAAGAAACAAAAAAATAGCTCCGAAAAAGAGCATTATAAATATTTTCAAATTACTAATAACAAAAAAGACAAATCACTTTCATGGTAATCATTATACCCTGCACATTGGCATCTAAGATAGACAAATGAAAGAGGCTTGATCAGGCTATAATCAGGTTCTTCTGGAATCAACAATCTTCAGCACGTTATATATTTTTTAGAGAAAAAAACCAGTGACCCTCTTTTCTAGCAGTGACGCCGCTGCTAAAATACTAGTCAAGTGAGCTTGGGGATTCAAATTCTCCACCGTAATTATACGTGCTCAGTCTTAAGATTCTTCAGTTTTACAGACTTTTCTTCCGGGTTTGAAAATAAGTTCACGTTGCTGAGTAAATCAAGATCTTCTCAGTTCATTGATCCATCCATTAATTGCTGTGTCTCTCTAAAGCTTTACACTGATTTGAATAATAAAAAAAGAACCCACAAAAAAGTCAGTAAAGGAAATAATACTACTTTTAATTTTTTTTTGTTGTGGTAAAGAAAACAGCCTATTTTCTCTGGCAGGATTACATATACCGCCATATTCTTCATTGAATAGCGCTCATTTTTGAAGTTGCAACTTCTATCGCTCGTAGGACCTTTATTGGCAAAATCTATTCAAAGTTGGCTCATTCCGAATGTAATTAAAAGAAAATTTACTTTTTATTAACTTCCAGATTATATATATATATATATATATATATATATATATATATATAACACCTATAAACATATATATATATATATGTATATATATATAAGAAACACTCAGAAATATAAACAACCTGTAAGCTTTAAGGCTTTTCAAAATTTCTCAGAAGAAGCAGGGAAATAAATCATAGTGCCTTGTCAAATAATATAAAGTTATCCTACAGAAACAATAGAGTGACGTATTCATATCTCCATTGGGATCTTGGTGTGGAAAATCAATGCTGATTCTCCTGGCTCTCCAACTTCTTATGCTGGCTCATCCTTTTGTTTATTATGTCATTTATTTAATAATATTTAGGTATGCTGTTATGCGTCTGCATTTGAATTGCTTCATCGGATAATTAAACTACCTGCAAGACTGATTATTATTATTTTTTTTTTTTTTTGCAGTTCATTTCAGTTTCAATGTTGTACAAAGAAAAAAGTCATCAGTTTCATTTGAATGCGAGTTGTTTTATTTTTTTAAATCCAATCGAAGAAAAATTCACAATACATCTAAATGGAGGACATTTTCAAAACTATGTTTACGCTAAATTAAAGAGGTGGCGGAAAGATACTAAATTTATCTAACGCCCACAAATTGCTGGGGGATTTTCCAATAAATTTAAATCAGCCGCGTATTTAATTTCCTGTAAAACAATAATGGCAGAGAAAAGATTGTTCTGGAAAGCTAAAAATATAGAGGAATGAACAGGTATAGACACTTTAAAAAGAGTGTGCAGACATAAACTAACTAGGGGTTTAAAAGAAAGAGAGAGATAGAATAGGAAAAAAGAGAGAAAAAGAAAGAGAGAGAGAGAGAGAGAGAGAGAGAGAGAGAGAGAGAGAGAGAGAGAGAGAGAGAGAGAGAGAGAGAGAGAGAGAGAGTTTCTACCTTATCAACATCGACGTTTACTTTATGGCGAATAGTTATTTTTACAGATTTTCTTGCTTCCTGAGCACTGAAAACTGTAATGGCTTCATTAATGGTCTGTATTTCAGACGCATGCTCAACCCAGTGATTGGCCAACTGAAATGTGTCTATATCAATATCAGCTTGACAAATGAAACTAGTCCAGGAAGATAAAAGTCCTAACTTCAGCCAGGTTGGAGCTGGCGACCACAGCTGTAGCCAGACTCGAGTATCGATCTCGACCAATCGCAACCCGTATTAACTGAAGCCTTAATAATACCCTTTACAGCAAAATGTTTAAAATAACTGTAAATCTAGCTAGGTTCACGAAAGAAATAATCTTATCTTTTTTTTAAAATAAGTTTCAATGGTGGCCGTCTGGGACATTCCTAGTGCACCTTTCAGATCGCAGGTGAGAAAATATTTAAACTTTCATCCTTAGAGAAGGAGATTGAGATCACTTCACTAATAGGCGTAATGGTATCGCTATTAAAAATTTATCCTAGTCATGTAATGGATGGATCTCACCATGAAAAGACAGAGATAAAAGCCAGATATTAACTGTGAAAAATTAATTGATTTAATTCTAAGGAAAACAGACACATTATATTGAAAGGCCCACTCCCTCTACGCCGCTCAATCCTCTATAAATAACTCTTCTTAAGTTCATCAATGCCATTTTTTCATTTTTCATTTTTTTTTTTTTTTGCGACATTAAAACTGCTGTTAAATGACAGACCATGCCTTTTTATTCTATTACCTTGTCTTCTCATTTTTAATATTCTGGTATTTTCTCCTCGTCCTTCGCCTTCTACTATCATCATTACCATCATCATCGTCAACATCATCATCTCTAAATCGTTTTTTTTTTCACTTAAAACATAATTCTTCTTCTTCTTCTTCTTCTTCTTCTTCTTCTTCTTCTTCTTCTTCTTCCTGTTTTACTTCCTTTTCCTCTTCTTCTTCTTCCTGTTTTACTTCCTTTTCCTCTCCTTTCATATTTCCTCACACCCTCTCTTAGTTTCTTTTCCAGTGGCAGGCGTGTTTCATTCAATGAGCATTAAAACTCAGCTGTCAACAGTAAATATCAGTGCTAAAACCATGAACACTTTCACGTGGATGACCGTGATAGATGAGGCAAGGGGTCTGGCCAGCATAACGCTAGTTGTAATTGCCACATACTGGAATTCTCTCACTTGGGTTCTTCATGTGAGATTACACTGGTTTTCCTCAAAGACTACAGCAAAACGTTATTGCCACAAACAGTTAAGATCAACGAGTGTATTTTGCATTCGCACGTGCTTGAATTGGGATTTCTGATTGTTTTTGTGATGAACAGATTCCTGATCATGCGAGTGCATTTCTTTTACAATCTGTTGTGTGGGGCTGGCCTAACTCAAGCCTGCCCATTAGTGCAAGCTTCAGAGACGCACATTGGTTTCTTTTTTCAATTGTAATATTCTTAACTGTTTACAATGAATGTGATCTTTAACTTGGGAAACCAATATCCTGTAAAACTAAACGCAGCTCTTCCTTTCGAGCAATCAACATTATTATGGAACCTCTCTTTCACTCTCTTTCCCTCCCTCGCCTCTCAATTCTTTTTTCGCATTTTCCATCCCTCTTTCAATGTTTGCCTGTCTCTCTAACTCTCCTAGTTTCTCTTCTAAGCTCAATCTCACTCTCTCTCTCTGTCTCTCTCTCTGTCTGTCTGTCTCTGTCTCTCTGTCTCTCTCTCTCTGTCTCTCTGTCTCTCTCTGTCTTTCTCTCTCTCTCTGTCTCTGACTTTGTCTCTGTCTCTGTCTGTCTGTCTGTCTGTCTGTCTGTCTGTCTGTCTGTCTGTCTGTCTGTCTGTCTCTCTGTCTCTCTCTGTCTTTCTCTCTCTCTCTGTCTCTGACTTTGTCTCTGTCTGTCTGTCTGTCTGTCTGTCTGTCTGTCTCTGTCTCTGTCTCTGTCTCTGTCTCTCTCTCTCTCTCTCTCTCTCTCTCTCTCTCTCTCTCTCTCTCTCTCTCTCTCTCTCTCTCTTCCCTTTTCACTTAACGTCTCAATTTGTCTCGCCCCCGTATTGATTTTTTTCGTTTTATGTATTTTCACATCATGACAACTATTTTCCTTTTTATTGTTTGTGCAGGTGAAATCTCACTTGATACAGAGTTATGACAACACCCTAACCTTTAAGGTTTATATTATTATTGCTCTTAGTAAATTGGTTTCAGACATGCGAGAGACACCAATGGAATTAAGGGTCATAATATTAAGAAAACCATTGTATCTCCAGTGTAACGATTCTGTAATTTTCTCTATTTCAATTTTTTGGAAGATTTGGTGACACTGGTAGGCGTTTTTAGAACCGAGAAGCACAAAAAACATGGAAAAAATATTTTGTGTCCCTTCAACACTTTCCATCTGTTTGTATTTTCATTTTCAAACATTCCTGTCACAACACGGAGTGAGTTTTGACCTCTGTGTATTATACTTTCTGAAGTCTTTAAGCATATAAATATCTTGCGGCTTTTTATTACCAAAGGACTACTTCTGGTACACAAAAAATCGCACAAGGCACAAAAAATATTCTCTTTCCAATATTTGAGTTATTTAAAAATGGACTTTTTAAAAGTCTATTAGTTTTACTTAAGTTCTGAGGTGAAAAAGTCGATCTGGTGATATGATTTACAAGCTTTAAGAATTTAAACATAGATTGGCAGATTAAGTGGTGTAACTAAAGGCAGTCTAAGAGGATTTTTTTTTATAAATGTGGACGGGAAGGCAGTAAATGACAGAAGAGTCAACAGAAATAGATTAAGAAAATGTAGGATTCAAAGGTATTAACTTTCGTCATCACCGACAAACAGTATTGTGATTGGACCGATTCTATGCGAATTCTAGAGACAGAGATTTAGTAATAAGACATGATTCTCAAAATGTGCTTTGCAAAAAGCATGTGATGGCAATTCCCGTAAGACAGGTTGCATTTCAAAATGATATACAGAGCACGATCAAGTTGCTCAAGAATTCAAAGTTTTACATAAGAGGGCGCCGTTTCTTTGTGCAATGCTAATGAAAGTGCTGTGTAAAGAAAGATTCCATAGGAAAACAGCATAACCTTCATTGTAATCCTGTTAAGGCTCTTTGCCTTGCTAATGTGGACAGCGTCATAATTCAGCATAATTTGTAAAAAATTGATGGGACAGAAAGAAATGACAGTTTGCCGCGTCACGTCATTTTAGCCTTCCTACCCAACGCCGCCGTGGCTGACTTTTCTCTTTCATTAGGTTCTAAAACCGTTTCTACCAAAGCGTAATGATTCATAACAGTTTGATGTTTCAAGAGGTGTGAAAGCCCTCACCTAGTAAGAACAAGCCGTACCGTGTGTTTATAACCATGACAATAATATTTCCTGTATTTAATGGCACACAATGCCCAATGAAAAAAAATTAAGCTTCTCTACGAAAAAGTGAAACATTTAAAAATTAGGCGATTAGGTCATACAAATAATATACACATTTTTCTAAACATACTGACCGAATTTGCAAAGTTAAATACTTACGATTCTTCATTAGTAAGGTTCATTTCCAGTTCGATGATCTTTTTAATGGGACATTATTTGTAATTATCCTGGAATTATTTTATTATAAAAAAACCTGAACAATATTACTTGAGTGAACCAATATAAAATTGTATTGAGAGATACAGAATAAGATAAATGTAACTATCGATTTAGAAACATCAACGCCAGACATTAAAGAAAGCTAAGAGATGCTTGTGAGATAATACATTTCGCAAGCTCCGAGGTATCAAAAGAGGATGTATTTCAAACAAGACAGATAGGGATATGCTTCGGTAAAATATCATGTTCCACAAATACATGCTGACGACAGTGATGGAATGGTTTCGGCGCCGACACTGGACAAAATGCCCCGCACTTTCCATGTACAAAAGGAGCGAGTAATAAATCACGTAATATAAATACTGAAAAAAAAAATGGAAAGTACATCTGCACTGCATGCGCTTTTCTATAGCATTTGCATTTTTAAAGAAAAGTATGAATACAGCGGTTTACTTTTCTTTTCCTTTTTTTTTGGGTGGGGGGGGGGGAGGACTTGGTCTTTAAAATCATTTAGTGAGTAAAAATGTAAGAGAGCAAACGCACAAGTCTCACTCGTTGGTCTTCATACATTTTATAAAACTAATCTTGAGAATCTACATCAAAAGAAACTAAGAGAAGGGAATGCAAACGGTTTTAAAGCTTAATTATGAAACATCAAAAATTAATGGCCTAAATTTTTATTTTCCATGACTAACCTTTTTTCTTCTATGGTAACAAAATGTTAGCCTTATTTATTTCAAATAAAGTCTATAGTTTATGGATCTGAACTTTATTTATTTAAAAAATACAGAGAAGGTTGTGTGGAGATTGAAAAATGAACGAGCTCGCTGATGTTTGCCTCCTGAAAAACCTTTTTTCATCATATCGTTAAACAAATTGGTTTGAATTTAAAAAACAAAACAAAATGAACGTAACAAAAAATAATCTTTCTTCCTTATGTAAAAAAAATAATCTCATTTGTTTATTTCAAATACCATTAAAACTTTAAGTTACTGGTATTTGGTGCAACCAGATAGGTTGCAACTCCTTGAAATCACCTTGGACTTTAAAAAAGGTTCGTGTCCACGACAACTAGATCTACACCATACTATATTCCCAACAAAAAGCTCTAAGTCAAACAAGTCAGACTATCTATCTAATAGAAGACTCGTAGTAAGCAAGTCAGATTATCATTCTAATAGAAGACTCGAAGTAAGCAAATCAGACTATCTTTCTAACAGAAGACTCGAAGTAAGCAAACCCTCTATCTTTCTAATGGCAGGCTCTTAGTTAAACAAGTCAGACTATCTTTCTAATGGAAGGCTCTTTGGCAACTAAGTTCGACTATCTTTCTAATGGAAGGCTCTTTGGCAACTAAGTTCGACTATCTTTCTGATGGAAGGCTCTTTGGCAACTAAGTTCGACTATCTTTCTAATGGAAGGCTCTTTGGCAACTAAGTTCGACTATCTTTCTAATGGAAGGCTCTTTGGCAACTAAGTTCGACTATCTTTCTGATGGAAGGCTCTTTGGCAACTAAGTTCGACTATCTTTCTGATGGAAGGCTCTTAGTTAAACAAGTCAGACTATCTTTCTAATGGAAGGCTCTTTGGCAACTAAGTTCGACTATCTTTCTAATGGAAGGCTCTTTGGCAACTAAGTTCGACTATCTTTCTGATGGAAGGCTCTTTGGCAACCAAGTTAGGCTATCTTTCTGATGGAAGGCTCTTTGGCAATCAAGTTAGGCTATCTTTCTAATGGAAGGCTCTTTGGTAATCATGTAAGACTATCTTTTTGATAGAAGGCTCTTTGGCAACCAAGTTAGACTATCTTTCTGATGGAAGGCTCTTTGGCAACCAAGTTGGGCTATCTTTCTGATGGAAGGCTCTTTGGCAACCAAGTTAGGCTATCTTTCTGATGGAAGGCTCTTTGGCAACCAAGTCAGACAACCTTTCTACGAGAAGGCTCTTTGGCAACCAAATCAGACTCTTTACCTAATGGAAGACTCTTATGTAACCAAGTCAGACTCTCTACCTAATGGAAGACTCTTATGTAACCAAGTCAGACTCTCTACCTAATGGAAGGCTCTTTAGCATCCAAGTAACGTGCACAATCAAAACCAAACTAAATTCAAACGAAACAAAAACCCCGACAGTAACTACAAAAAATCTCTGTTAACTTACCTATAACTGGAGCAAAGTAAATCGCCAAGTTTATATGATTACTTTTACGTGAAATATGAGACTATTAATATGGCAGCCAATGCGTTAAATTCTGTAACTATTCTACATCCTAGAGACAATTATATTATAATCTCAATGTAACTGTGTTGCCTTTAGAAACACAATTCGTAAATGCCTGCCTTGTTATCTTCCAATCCAAAAAGCCAATTTGATCTTTAGCTTCTGTACAGTCTGGCCATCTTTCATGGAACTCAGCATTTATAAAAAGTAAAAAACAAAAACAAAAAACAAACAAACAAACAAACAAAACTGAAAAGAAAATGCATTGTCTAAAAGATTATTACACAAAAAAGATTGTGACAAATTTACAAAATATTTTTTTCAGTTGATAAGTGGCTAAACCTATTCATAGGCTGCCTTGTCTTCGCTGAAACACGCGGTTATTTTTGGCTGCTCAGACCTGACAGCATGAGAGAGACATCCTCCCGCCTCACATTTCAAAAAATTAAAAAAGAGCGAGTTCTTTTTTTCTTATTGTTATGTTTAAGAAGAAGTGGAGTGTTTGATACAGCCGCGGTTCAATTTTATCTTTGCAGAGACGAAACATGCTTCGGCTTATAGCAAAGCTGATGGTAATCTAAATGTAAGAAGATATGAAGCGAAAATATATTCATGAAATTAGACATTAAAAATGAACATAAATGGAGATTTCGAGTATTTAAAGCACTATACCTTTGGTGATGTTTCAATTCAAACTATTTTATATGCCTAATTGAAATCAAGCAATTGTATCAACCAACAACTATAAACTGTACAAACTGAAGGATAGTAAAATACAAAGAGAAGAGGCGACAAACAGAGAGTGAGAATAAGAATGGGAGAGAGAGAGAGAGAGAGAGAGAGAGAGAGAGAGAGAGAGAGAGAGAGAGAGAGAGAGAGAGAGATAGATCGAGAGAGATAATGTGAGAGAGAGAGAGAAAGAGAGAGAGAGAGAGAGATAGATCGAGAGAGAGAATGTGAGAGAGAGAGATCAAGAGAGAGAATGTGAGAGAGAGTGAGTTCATGAAGAGGCTATGTAGATCTATATTGATGTTGGAACAGGAAATATGTATTCTTCTTCATTTGCTATAATTTGAAAATTTCTAGACGTAAACTGTAAAATTAAAAATTATGATATAAACATAGAGCAAAGTGATCAAGGAGATTTCCGTTGGAAACACGATGAAGACATCAACAACGTGAACACCAAATTTCAAATGTCAATGAGCGTTAGCATCTTCTACTGACCACAGCTAGTAGTACTAGTAACATAAGTCCATAATGCTTGTAGACCTAAACAGACATACTGAGACAAACACTCCGAAATAGTATAAAGCCACATATATCGCACAATGCTTTGCATCTTTAATTAAAGAAACACTCTTTAACACAAAGATACCCAATGCCTTGAGAGAGCCAGAAGCGAATTCGTCAAATAATGAATCCTTACAAATATGTTCAACTGTTTAAAAAAAACAAACAAACAAAGAACTCTAGACAGACAACAAATAGAAGCTCCGAAAACTAACGATCTAAATTTGGAAAGAAAACATTAACAAAAAATAAACGAGACTGCAGATATCGGAAATTGTGAAACTCCTTGAAAAAAAGATGACTAAGGGGAAATTCCAAACTCTCCAAGCTGTTTTGAAAAGAGCGGTTCTAAGACTTCAGAACTTATATGTATTTAAAGCAACTAGATCTATAGTAAGCGAAATTTTTTTTAGTTAGAATCAGTTTTTATATCTACATCTTTGACGCTCAACCACAAGATAAGAGATCTTTTTTCTGATAAAATTGAACGATATTTAAAGGAAAATATGTTAGAAAATTATGGTAAATCAACAAAAATGTTCCAAGCTCTATATATTTGTCTCCGTCATTCTTTCTCTCTTTGCACGCTTCCCTCTCTTCGATTTTGTGTCTACTGTTGCTTCCGTCTCTTTATCTTTATATTTATTGATCAATCAAACTATTTATTTATCTGTCTCTTTATGTATCATTCAATTCATCTGTATTTTAGTCTATCTGCGTACCTATTAATTCTCTCTATCTTTTAGGTTTTATCGATCTCTCAATCTATTGACTTGCATCTCTCCTCCCAAATCTTTCTCCGCCATTCGGTCTGTTTGCCTGTGTGCCAGCCTGTTTGTCTGTCTCTCTGTCCCTCTGTCTTTCTCTCTGTCTGTCTGTCACTCACTCACTCTCTCTCTCTCTCTCCTTCTCTCTCTCTCTCTCCTCTCTCTCTCTCCTTCTCTCTCTCTCTCTCGGCATCTCTCTTAATCTATTTTATCGCCCATGCTCCGAAAGCTCAGTTCCTCACTTCTCACAAACACAGGGGACTTAGATAACATTTCATTTCCTTGTGCTTGAGTATGCCCCTGGGCGTGGCAGAGCTCAGACTCCTAATGAAAGCGACATTAGACAGGCTGAGATGTTAGAATAGAAGTAAAAACTGCAGGGAAAAGGTAGGACGTGAGCTAGACAAAAACATTGGGTGGCTTATGGGCGAGAAAAAATTGACCTTCGAAAATGACACAAAAAAAGGACTAAATACACTGAGGACTTATATTATTTAAAAAATGATAATTGAAAAAAAAATATCATAGTAAAAATAAGGTCAAGAGAAATAAGAAAAGAAAAGGAAGAAATAAGAGGAGAAAGTGAAAGATGGAGGTCGATAAAAAGATCAAAGAAAGAAGAGAGAAAGATGGAGAAAAGAAAGAGTAACAGAGGGAAAAAGAAAGAAAGAGGGAGCGTTACGAAAAGAGACAGATGTAAAGAGAGATATTGCACGAGAAAGAGAAAGAAGAAATTAAGAAACAAGCGATGATAAGAAGATAGAGAAATGAAGAAAGTACATAAAATTAATAAAATGAAAAACAAACTAACAAAAAAAAAAAAACAACACGCAAACAACAACAGAAAAAAAATAATGAAAGAAAAGGAAGAAGGTGGTACGAAATAGCACGATAGACAGATGAAGTCAAAGACAAACAGGTTTCAAACTTGATGTACAGATCTGAAACGAAAAAAATTGTGGGTATAAAACTGGAAGCTTCAATACGTAAAGATGTAAAATAATAAGTTGCAAATTGAGAAGAAAATAAAAGATAATACATAAAATACAGTTGAGTATAAAAAATATGTAAAAAGAAAAACCCAGAAAATTTTACCTCATTTTTATAATGGGATTTGAAAAGATGGATGATAGAGCTGAACTTGGCATTGGTTATCATAAAATTACTGCACTGTGCCAATGGCGGTTATCGAGGTAATTCAAAAGTGAGAAATTGGAAGATAAAACTAAATCAAGATAATAAGGCCTGTGGGTTAGATTTGGCTTACGGTATCAGAAATCTCACCTTGTTTTTTTTTTTTTTTTTTTTTTTTTGTTGTCTTTGTTCTTCAATAATTATAATAATAATAATAATAATAATAATAATAATAATAATAATAATAATAATAATAATAATAATAATAATAATAATAATAATAATAATAATAATAATAATAATAATAATAATAAAAGATTAAGTGAAATTTGTAGCTGGTGTGAAACGCCGAAGGCTACTAGTCAATCACCAGGCCTACATTCAGACAGGAACATAGTACAGTAGAACATCGGATTACATGGTACAGACCAGACGGGACTTACCAAGGAGACAAAATACATTAGAAAGCTATAGGGAAGTACCTAATGGGGATTTCACTTACTTGTGCAAAGCTTTTTGACGGGTCGAACGACCAGACAAAGTGTATTTGCGTTGGCTGCTTCTAAACCAATCACGACCACTACTGTCTTGTTAGCTTTGCAAATGTCAGAGAAATACGGCTAATGAGAATCTAGAAGTGGGATGGATACAAGGTCTACCCTCGGAAAAGTTAAAAAAAAATGTAGATTTGTTAAAAGTGTAAAAGGGCTTCTTATACATTTTTCGAGGGGAAAAAGTATGCCAGATAAATCGACTAGAGATTTCACATTCCAAAACTTACTTGCATTATATATATGACGGCATATCTAGCTAGAGATATCATAGGAGATAAAAGTTTATGGGGTAGACTACTCAATATATAGGTCAACAGATGGTCTGGTAGGATCTTACTAAAAAGGATGAGGATTGTAACTATAAAGTAAAAATACTACTACTACTACTACTACTACTACTACTACTACTACTACTACTACTACTACTACTACTACTACTACTACTACTACTACTACTACTACTACTACTACTGCTGCTGCTGCTGCTGCTGCTGCTGCTACTACTACTACTACTACTACTAATAATAATAATAAAAATAATAATAATAATAATAATAATAATAATAATAATAATAATAATAATAATAATAATAATAATAATAATAATAATAATAATAATAATAATAATAATAATAGCCGTTTTGGATGAGATAAACTATTAAACTTAGTTTATGATCTTGTGTTCTTTAACTTTTTCTTCTTATTTCAATGCTCATGGTTTAGACAAACGGAATTAAATACGGACATTAGGGTAGGCAGGCAGAAGAGCATTATACCTTCGGTCCATAATATGCAGAGGACAGTAAAGAGAGAGAGAGAGAGAGAGAGAGAGAGAGAGAGAGAGAGAGAGAGAGAGAGAGAGAGAGAGAGAGAGTGAGAGAGAGAGGGAGGGAGGGAGTGTGTGAGAGGAGCGGAATAGGAGGGCAGTTACAAAAAATGGTTTAATTAATTATGGATTAGGAGCAAGGGGACAGACTTGCATGAGCTCTCTACTGCAATTTAGTGTTAAAAGGATTGCTCTTTAGTGATTTTAACCATAGCGACAACATCCTAAATCTAACGGTCAATTAGGGAAAAAAAACCAACTCAAATTAACACAGAGCCACTAAATCAAGCTATAGGCCATGTTAAAATGGCTTTCAATGCATTTGCATTACTAGGAAAATAGCATCGCGAGTAATCGTGAAGAGAGGAACGAAACACTTTTCAGGCACTATAAATCAGCCCAGTTTCGATTCTGTCTTTCCACAATCGGCTTTTTTTTTCCAATACAAACAGACATCCCTGCACAAAAAGGCTTTATAGGATCAGCACATTAATTCTTTTAACTTTCCGTTGCACTAAAATTGACTGTTTTCAAAGCGCTGACCACTGAACTCTCCCTCTGAGGGTATCAATCGAGGGCTTAGAGTGGGAGTTCTTCAATGCAGGAAATTCGTGGTTTTTTGTTCTCAAGCTAATTGGATATTATTAGGAAGCAGGTACTCGGCGTCAAGTGTGGTGAACAGCGATTATCACAGCGGGTATAATGTAGTTTAGTTTCTTTTTCAGGTAGTAAAAAATAAGTATTAGATATTTTTTATGAAGAATCTGACTGTATAATATGTTTTATCACCTTGTTTAAGTCTGCCTATTCCCTCCCCTCCCCGCCCTCTCTCTCTCTGTGTCTCTCTTCCCCTCCCCATATCTATCTCGTTCTCTTTGAAATAACTACCGATCCATACATCTTTATCTCTATGCGTTTATTCTCCCTCTTCTCTATCTCACTATCTCAATATATAATATAATATATAATATATAAATATATATATATATATATATATATACACACACGTATATGAGTGTGAGATTTCGAATGAATTTCATATATATATATATATATATATATATATATAAATACATACACACACACACACATATATATATATATATATATATATATCTGAGTTTTGTTTATATAAATCCTATATCTTTCATTTCAAATTAGTACAATCGTCAAAATGCTCAACTAAAGGACTTTAAATATACAATATTTTGTTTACTTATATATTCTCATGACCTTCATGTTTCAAGGTACATACTTACGAGTATGTATCTACATAATAATATTATGTAATTATGCAGCTAACTATCTTCCTGCAGATGTTTCTGTCCTAAGCGACTTCTATCTTTTCCTAATGTACACCTCAATTTTCATCACGAATTAGCTTCTCGCGTCAATTTTTGTTCGAGGATGCGGGCTTACACCACTTTAGACCTGCCTAAACATAACGACTGAGAGTATTTCCCTGGGCCAAGATGTCATTGAGTCCTGTCGAAGCTTTTTATTATATTCCGTCTAAAAGCACGTCCACGGATGAACTGGTTTCTTGGAAAATCTTTCGTAATAAGCAATAATGCTAAGCCATAAGTGAATTAATACTGCTTTAACGAAAAGTGAATGTTGATGGATTTTTTGTGCATCTATAACCTGGGATTGGCACGAGCGAAAGAGATCGAGAGAGACAGAGAGAGATAGAGAGAGAGAAAGAGAGAGTAAGAGAGAGAAAGGGAGAAAAAGGGATAGATAGATGGAGAGAGGGGGGAGAGAGAGAAAGAGAGAGAAAAGCTGAGAGAGAAAGAGAGAGAGAGAGAGAAAGAGTGAGGAAGTAATACGAAAGACGGACTGAAGTCAAGCTCTAATGGACGGCACAAAACTTGTTTTGGACGGACCTGGGGCTACATGCCGTGAGGAAAAGCCACTGTTCCCTGTTTACTTAGGTGACATGCAAATCCGCAATACCACGTAAACTCGTAAGATTGAAGAGATAATAGATTTATCCAAAGAGAAAACTAAAATAAGAGGAATTATTGGGAAACTCAGGACAAAGATATACCGCAATAGACACCCAACTGAGCCGGATAGAAGAGTATCCGTATAAAAAGAGTGATTAGGAATAATAGTAAGCTCCATGCATACCTGATGCATTAAAAACAACACAAAATGTCATGCTATTTCAAGTAGTTTTCTATGCATATGGTTTAATTTTCAAGATTGAGAAACTGAAAAAAAATGCATTATTTTAAACTTTTTTCACCTCAAAGTAAGTAAAGTGATAATCGGCTCATTTAGCTTGTACGAGATGAATACTATTTAAAGCTTGTCAAAAACCACTTTATATATTCTCACATAACTCGTTCCATTTGAGGATATTATCAGAGCTAGTGAAGTCCTCTGCTAATAGCTAGACCGTAAGAGCTGTAAGTCCTTAGCAACGTCAACTCTTCAGGAATGTTTTATCGGCAGTGGAAATGATTTCATGAAAGTCTATAGTGTGTGTAATTTAAAATGACATGGAAATTCACTCTATCAATACTTATGAATTGGTGTAACTCCAGTTGTTTTACTTTTTTATTTGACAATCGGACTGCCAATCTCCCTTTCTTCCTACCATTTCTTTTCTGTTCTAGCTAATAGATTGTAACTATTTTAAACCTTTCTGAAATCTTTAAAAAGAAAACTCGCAAACATGTTACTGTTTACAGCGTTAAAGGTAAACTAAATTAATTTTGGACATGCTGATTGAAAATACATTTACGCAAACCGATTTTGAGGTTTGAATGGGTCCTGTTAGACTAGACTTTGAATGACATAAATGAAAATGGGTCCTGTTAGACTAGACTTTAAATGACATAAATGAAAATGGGTCCTGTTAGACTAGACTTTGAATGACATAAATGACAATGGGTCCTGTTAGACTAGACTTTGAATGACATAAATGAAAATGGGTCCTGTTAGACTAGACTTTGAATGACATAAATGAAAATGGGTCCTGTTAGACTAGACTTTGAATGACATAAATGAAAATGGGTCCTGTTAGACTAGACTTTGAATGACATAAATGAAAATGGGTCCTGTTAGACTAGACTTTGAATGACAATGGGTCCTGTTAGACTAGACTTTGAATGACAATGGGTCCTGTTAGACTAGACTTTGAATGACAATGGGTCCTGTTAGACTAGACTTTGAATGACATAAAGCTTCAGAAATGAAAATGAGCAGGTAGTTGAAAAAGACATTCACATAAACTGTTTATCACTGGCACCATCGAAAAAATGTACATGATCTCAATAATATCTCTCTAGTCGAATCGAAACATTGAAAAACAAATGGAAAAAATAATCATTAGTTTGTCTCACAAACATTGAATAAATTTTGGTTTTCCATTTCTCTCTCTCTCTCTCTCTCTCTCTCTCTCTCTCTCTCTCTCTCTCTCTCTCTCTCTCTCTCTCTTTCTCTCCCTCTTTTAAACCCGTCTTTGCAGGTTTGTAACCTTAGAACGAAAACATGGCGATACAGAGCGCTTATTTTTAATTTAAAGGCACATTTCACAATAAAAACTATAAAGAAAAGAATAAACAAACGCAAAAGAATTAAATCTTCATACTTTATACTATAGGCCTAGATAAGTTAAAACCTTCATTAATGGCAAGGAACCTGCATAATATCTTTAGCAGGTTTATAATATTGTTAGATAAAACTGCGATATAAATAAACCTGTAAAAATAACTAATATTTATTGCAGCATAATTGCCCTGAACAAGTGAAAACTGAATCAGTCTTTGCGTTTTTATGTCATTTTCAGAACGCTCTGTCCATAGTCAAGTAAAAGAGTGTTTTTGATTTATTGTTCGAGCAATTTAAGATAACAATAACCCCTTAAAATGCTCTCTTTACGAATTTCGCTGTTTTTATTTCATATCTCTGTCACAGTGATCTGCATTTTCCCATTGCACATATAGTTCAGTCTCTCTCTCTCTCTCTCTCTCTCTCTCTCTCTCTCTCTCTCTCTCTCTCTCTCTCTCTTTCTCTCTGTCTATCTCTATTTCCGTTCCTCTCTCTCTCTCTTTGTCTATCTCTCTCTACCCCTCTCTCTCTCTTTGTCTGTCTCTCCCTCCCTCTCTCCGGCTCTCTCTCTCTCTCTCTCTCTCTCTCTCTCTCTCTCTCTCTCTCTCTCACCTGCATTTGTTTTCTTCACTTTGTTTTTCATCACTATCCTTTACAGGATGCTGTTTTTTCCACACACTAATCTTGCTTCTTTGTTTTTCGAACCTCCGTTTTGTAAGCCCTTTCCTCAGGGATAAAAAAAAGCTGCCTGAGTTATCATGATATCAGAGGCTTACGACAGCTTATATGATTCTTTCTCTTTCATGCAACTTTACATTTCGGATCTCAGTTTTGCATATTTGGCCTCTGAAAGGCTGCAATCATGATTTTGTTGAAATGTTTCGTAACGTATGTTTTCAATTGACAAAGTACAAAATGCATTATTTGGGAAAAGATTTCAGACTCAATTTAGACATGAATTTAATGCATTTTTATCCGAAGTTTCGACGTCATCACAACTTTCCATCTTCTTCTCCCTCATCACCCCCCCACACACACACACACACCCTCAACCAAGCATCTCCAATCTTCTATTCCATCCTTCTCCCATTTGCCACGTCCAACCTTTTCCCAAAAAAAAAAACAGCAACTAAAAAGGCACTTTTCTCCAGAAGACATTCAAATGGTTTATTATTATTACTTTTTATTGACTTTTTGCTAGATATCATTTTTTAAAAGGAAACTTTTGCCACCTATGGAATAACAGTATAAACCAATTAAAATATATATATGACGTAAAAGGAAAAAAATATCAACAAATTTATTTTGATATGTTTATTGCCTATAGGTGTTTGAGAAATAAAAAATGTAAAGCCTTATCTCACGGATATACCTAACACACTTCCTTATGTTTTAAGAATCAAACATTATTTTTTCTTTAGATCTGCTTCACTACTGAAAGTAACTCAGCTAGAAACTCATTTAATTATAAATAACTATGTCCCATTAAGATGTTTTTCATACGGACAATCTCCACATTCTTGATAAATGTTTACAAGGAGAGGAATTGAGGCCATCAACAAAATAAAACTAAAATTGAAAAAAAGAAAGTTAAGGAGTATCAAAAACTTCAAATGTAAAAGTACAAGTTTTTGAGAAGAGAACGCAAGATTAATTGGCTTATTGAGCGTATCTGGCAGGATGATATTTCATCCGGAAGAAGATTTTTCCCACAAGTTTCTGTCAATATTCACTAATTTTCATCGCAAAATGAGACAGAAGCGACACATTTGCCCTGAGAAAGAAATGTAGGCCTGGGGCATCTCATGACTAATGATAGGTTTATCTCTTTTTCTACGTTTTTATCTGTTTTAAAGGATTTTTAATTTTATGGCTCCACTCTCTCTTAGAAACAAATCAAGTTTGCTTTTCCTTCAAAAGAGATTAACTATAGTTTCTTTACCACCCCGAAATACAAGAAATATAAAAATCGAAAGCGGAAAGAAAAACTAGCATGAAACACATCCAGATTAAAAGGGTGTTTCATATAATCTCCTATACTACTACTACTACTACTACTATTACTACTACTACTACTACTACTACTACTACTACTACTACTACTACTACTACTACTACTACTACTACTACTACTACTACTACTACTACTACTACTACTACTACTACTACTACTACTACTACTACTACTACTACTACTACTACTACTACTACTACTACTACTACTACTGCTAATTCTACCACTACTCGTAGAGTCCTTCTCATAACATTCTTCCATCTTCGTCTCTTTCACTCTTCTCCCTTCGTCTCTTTTAATATTTTTCGTCTGTCTCCGATGTAAATGATGTCTTATCTTTTCTTCTCCCAGACACTCACTCTTCCCAGATTATCTATGTATGACTATAACGTAAGCCTTAAAATATAACGCTATTGTATATCTGACACATCTCAACATCAATTTTTCCCTCCCAACTTTTTAAAACAAAAAAACAAAAAAACCTCGGAGCATTCCATGTGAGTTTTCTCCTCTTTTCACTGTTACTCTTCTGTCCTACCCCCTACGCTCAACGGATTCAATTACCAGATCGTGAATTACATCAAAGCAGGTCCTGGGTTTTTGGCACTACGCCCCGGGGGTTGTGTTCAAAGCTTTAGGTAGCATCAGTGGCCGCTCCCACAGCGATCTATATTGGCCATGAAAAGACCGGGAGGTTCTCAACCCACTCTTTGGACAGCATCTAATCAACAAGTGCATACAGTTTAAACGTATCCTTAAATGGTTCACAGACCGTTAAAATAGGTTGGAGATTGATTGAAAACTAGACAATTTAATTTTTTACTCGTAATACTTTTGAAACTCATTTATTTGAAGAAAAAAAAGAAATGTTCAATTTCAGTTTCACTCACTATCACTATCTCCCTCTATATGTTTCCAAATAGAAAGCAAAAACACCACACTTGGAGGACAACTTGGTAATTATGAAGGATCCAAAAGGATGTGGCTGTGTCTGAAAAATAGTATAACACAGGGTCTAAGAGGAAATAGGCACATCTTTTATATATTTTGCAAATTTGAAACTTCTTCGCCTAAAACTCAAGATCTACCGAACCAATCACTACCACACTGCGCATGACGTTTAAAATGATGACAAAGATAGTTTTTGTTCTATCATGACTTTGATTAAATGTTGTTGTAATTTTATCAAAAAGTTATTGATTCGTCAACGTTTGGATTAACTTGGATTGCAATTTTGAAACCGGTCGTCATTAGCGTCCGTCAAGAAGAAAGTGGAAGTCGGAAGTCGAATAGAAGCGAAGACATATAGCATATCTATACGAAAAAAAAGGGGAAAAAAAGCAAGTTGTTATCTTTATTGTTTGATTTTTCATGATTTACTATAAATGCTTGTTCGCTAACACTTAGATCTAGATTAGATCTACCGGTATCGTCAGAAGAATCACTAGATCTAAAGCATTGATACTCTGGATCTTCATCTGAAAGATCTTTTTCAGACTTTTCAGAAGCTGAAACGTCTTAGAAAGTTTGGAAAAGGTTTTATTTGCTCAACTCGGTGTGAGTGCATTGAGTCTCAATAGAAGACATTTGTTATTCATTTTCCAAAGGATTCAAGCCTAGTGCTTGAATAAGTTGATAAGTACAATTCTTGATTGTTGTTTGTTTTTAACGTCAAGAAGGCTGCATGCTAGGAGTTTGCCTTGTGTGTGTGTAAGTGCAAGTGAAGAAGTAATAGAAGAAGAAGAGTTGATTGTGTTAGTCGTGTGGTCCATGGTGGTAAATTTATCTACTGTTACTGTTCGTAGTAGTAAATGCGAATACATTTTTTGTTGTTATCATGCTTTTTTCATTTGTGGTGTCGTCGGGGGTCATTGTCAGTGTTTTATTGTATGTTATAAAGTAAAAAGTTTTTCTCCATACATAAAAATATCTTTAATTTTAATTTGGATGTTTCATTCTCTGTCATTTTTCTCATTCGATGTATATCTAAAACTTGCTTTATTTTTTTGATACAGATACCACGGAGACGAACCGCAGCACTTGGGTGTTCGACGACTGATGCAAAAGATTTCGTTCAAAAAGACAACAACAATCCAATGTAACAATCGTGAAGCAACCGAAGAGGTCGTTGCTACATTACTTCAAGCTCTTTCATATTCTCCCTCGGATTTTGTTCAAAACTCTTCCATTGGAAATATGTGTAATGTTTGCAAACACTGTGCTTCAGTGTTAAATTTCAAAAAGAAACTCCTGGAATGTGTTGCTACAATGACAAAAAGAAAATTGACCGTTATCCTTCTCTTTCAAATGAATTTACGGATCTGTGTTCTGGACAGACGGAGGAGTCGAAACATTTTGTACAAAATATTAGACACTACAATTGTGCTTTCCAAATGACTTCTTTTGGATATAAGACATCCAGCCAACAAGGTTGGAATCCAAACTTTATAATTCAAGGCCAAGTCTGCCATTTAATTGGTCATGTTGAAGCCAACTCTCAATAGATTGTAAATTTTTTATAAATATATTTCATGGATTCTAACATAGATCAAGTGCATCGGTGCGTTTCAATTATCGACTTTCCACTGAGACATCTCTGCTTCTACAAAATCAAACTGTCCTCGAGGGTCTCCACAGCTATGTACAGGAATCAAAACATGTTTATGAAATTAACAAATCTCAAATTTCAAAATTGTTATTCGAGAAGATGCTCGGCCTTCCCTGGAACATGTTCGCCGTTATAGTTCACCGACTGCGTCAGAAGTGGTTGTGCTCATGCCAAATGATTATGTTGGACATCGAGATATATTGTTCTTATGCAGAGAGACAAGATAGTGTGTCGGATTTCTGAGCTTCATCCCCCATGACGTGGGCAAAAAATGGTTCAGTCTCAATGACTTCGATATCAAATCATGCATTTTGAATTAAGCATGGCAGTCTGTCCCATTATTTTCGATTTATTACCATTCATTGAACGGGTAATTAAGCTTGTAACTGTATAACTGCAGGACAAAAAAAGAAACAACACAACTTAAGATTTAGCATAATTATAAACGTTTCGCCTTCAATGTGACATCATCAGATTGTGTAAAGAAGAAAATCATGTTTGTCTCCATTGACATTTGGATCTATTTCCTATAAACCAAGCTCTGTATGTTTGTCTATATTGACATATGGATCTTTTATCTATAAATCAAACTATGTATGTTTGTCTACATCATATATATATATATATATATATATATATATATATATATATATATATATATATATATAGATCTATTATCTATGTATCAACTTTGCATGTTTGTCTTCATCAATATACGGATATATCATCTATTAATCAAGCTCTGCAACATGTTTTTTCTTCATTGAGATATGGGTCTATTATCCATAAATCAAGCTCTTTCAAAGAAATGTATTATCTATAAATCAAGCTCAGTTTGTTTGCCTACATAGATATACTGATCTACTATGTATAAATCAAACTCTGTAGATTGTCTTCATTGTCATATGGATCTATCATCTAAAAATCAAACTATGTAGTTTGTCTTCATTGACATATTATGGATCTATTATCTATAAATCAAACTATGATTGTAGTTTGTCTTCATTGACATATGGATCTATTATCTATAAATCAAACTATGTAGTTTGTCTTCATTGATATATGGATTTATTATCTATAAAACAAGTAGTCCATTGATTTATGAGTTGCTCTAATAAAATATATAAAGTTTGGCAACAATACTCTTGGAGCTTTCCAGTCAATCCTCAGTTGACTGCGTGCTGCTTTTTATTTTTCCTTGTTCTCAGTTGTTTTTTTTTAGATGTGCTCAGAGTGAGAATATTTCTTTCCGGCAGGAATGAACTCGGACAAAAACTTTCTTCTGTGGATGAGTTAAAGACGGAACCTCTAGGGAATATCTTAAAAATCTATAATTTATAAGTTGATTAAACAATCCAAAGTGTGGTATTTAAATGTTTTTTTAATGTTGTGGTTGATTCTTTTTCCTCCAAGCGGAATACAAAAAAAATTATGTCAAAATATATGAAAATACCCTTAGAAACTATTTTTCTTCACTTTTGCGTCTCGAATAATGAGAAATATAATCAAGAATATATAGTTTGCTAAATCTCATGATGATTAAAGACTCCAAAATTTGGTCTTTATTTTTTTTTCTATCTGATTTTTACTTACCCCTCTCACTCTTCTTTCATCTGCAAAACCACGTATGTCTTTGTAACTATTGTATAATCCATCTGTATGTGTATCCAAATACCTATCTAAATACTTATATCAATCAACTAATCTATTTAATCATCTATTTGTCTACTTGTCTAACTTTAAGTGCATTATCGGATCACTCATCTCTCCATCTCTCTTTCCTTCTATGCATCTACGTTTTTTTCCTACCCTCTTAAGTTACCTTTGTTACATTTTATGTTTTGAGCCTCTTTCCAGAATGTGTGTGTTTGGATCCTTTTTAAACAACTGGAAGTTAAGGATAACAAATTTAGTTTCCTCGTGGACAAAAGGATGCAGTTGGTCAGAAATTTGCTTTAATACGATAAATAATTGTCTTCATCAATGATGGCTTGATAACACAGCACCACAAAAGTCATTATGCGAGCGGCTAGCCGGCGGCCCACACTGAATTCCTGGACGCGATCTAAGACAAACTCCTCATAAAAGTTGGACAGTTAGGCAGACATTTGATAAGTGTAAAATAAGACATATAATTTCTAAAGTTTTATTCACAAAAATTTCCAAAATATTTAACGATTTCATTTGAAATTCATGTAATATAATAAGGTTTTCACCTGAAATTTATAGACGCCAAAAACTACTTACATTTAAAACGGTTGTTTATATTTTATCTTTTTTTGGGTACATACATAAGATATCTTTGTGAGACATAAAGATTACACGAGTTTCTTGACTGGCTACCTTGATAAAAAATTTCACCTGATAAGGCTGAATAAAGGATTCTCGGAACACGTTAATAAGTCTGGCAGATACATTATGCATGGCATATGCAATATTTCAAAGAGAGTCAAGCACGAAACAAATTTAATGGGGTAATTTGTTATCAAACGAGTGTATTTTCGACGTGGCATCCAGGAAGGCAGCTAATGAAGCAAAAAAAAATTAGCAAAGTTGGACTGGAAATTTTTTGAAAACAGATTGAAAAAACAAAAGAAAAAAATACAAAAAAAGGCATCGCAATCCTTTGAAATTGATAGATTACAAGGGTGCAGTTTAAAGCGTTGTAAGGAACTGCAAATCCATTGGGAGCTTTTGCTGCAGATAACAAAATATTATTTATAATTATATAACGAAAAAAAAAATAAAGATCCTTAAAAAGCAATTTCTTAGAATTTACCCTTTCTATACAGCCTTTATTTTAAAGCTTTACATTCCATATAATCATATTCATTTATTACCTTTCATTTAAGAAATATAGCATTACCTTCTGCTCTGAAGAAAAAGAGAGTGATAGAGAAATAGACAAAGCGAGAGAGAGAAGAGAAGAGAGAGATAGTTAGAGAGAGAGAGAGAGAGAGAGAGAGAGAGAGAGAGAGAGAGAGAGAGAGAGAGAGAGAGAGAGAGAGAGAGAGAGAGCACCAAATAAATGAATGGACTCTCTAAACAACTCAAGCACATAATTTTATTGAGAACTAGTCTAGGTATTGTGTGTTTCAATACCTTACAAATTTCATTGCCTCTAGTAAATTGTGAACGTGTTGTACGCTTTTGTTTCAGCGGTTGTGTTATTTACTAATATGGCAGATTACGATCTCCGAGGGCGAGTTTGTCTTATTAATTTTGATCAAAGAGTTTTTTTTTTTTTAGATAAAACCATTATTTTACTTCCTTTTTGCATGAAATGACATATTGTAAATCTTACCAGCTGCCCCAGTTTAAGAAAATGGTTTTCCCCCCACAAAATGACTTTTTTTAAGGAACCAAATTTGATTTCGTCGGGTAATTCAAAGAGTAAACATGAGCGTAACAAATTCTGATGAACCCGCACAGGCAGAGAGGGACATCAAAGCTATTTTCTTTGACTTCTTTTTTAAAAAGATGTTCTCAATTTACGACAATTCCACCCCCCCCCCCCCCAAAAAAAAAAAAAAAAAAAAAGAAAGGTGAACACCCAAATAAAACGAAATCTGTGCAGGAAATTGTTGTGGCTTCGGGGCCAATTGATAAGAAAATTCCTTATTTAATTAAAAAAAAATAGATTTTGTTTTATTTTGTAAAAATATAAAAGTGGGCTTTTGATTGATTAGGACAAAGTTACAAAATAGTTAAAAAAAATGATAATGATATCAATTTTTAAACATTTTCTAATGCATTTTTGGTTGAAAGAAGTAATTTTTCTATGCACAAAGGTTCGTAGGGGCTTATCATTATAACAGTATCTCTCCCTTTATAATCATAAGAAAAGAAACATCTCCCACGAGTTTTTTTCAATCATCAATCATGGTCATTGAAAAAAAGTAAAAATAAATGAAAGATAATTATGGGAAAAGAAGAGAAACCATTTCCATCAGTTATTATATTTGGCATTCAGAAATCTTCAAAGAAAACATCTATTTAAAGCTGATTGATTAGATTTATTTTCTATTGCACGGCCCGATAAGGTGAATAAGAAAATATGCCCTCTTTTTGTTTGTGAGTCGTACAGTCGAAAAAAAGAAACAGAAAATATGAAATTTTGAAAAAAAATAAATTCTGTAACTATAAATATAAAACATAGAGAGACGGAAAATGCGAAAGGAAAAAAAATTGCAAAAATTGCAGAGAAATGTAACTATAATATTAAGCTTGGGTTTGCCATCCTCTTGGATGAATGGAAGCGCAGAATTGGTGTAATCCTGTTAGCAGCATCCCGAGGGCGGGCTTTAGTAACCTTGACCCTGTAAACTCATTTGCTTCAATTCTCTTGTCGAACCATCTTCGTTCCTTTCCGAGTATAAAGATATAACGTTAAGCCGACAATGAAACAAGTGACCCAACTTTTTTTTTTATTGTTCGCGCAGTAATTGCATTCACTCTGTCGTACCAAAGTCAAAGAAGAGATAAAACACCGGTCCAAAATGTCTTAAAGTTAAGGTTCCGTTTGAAAAAAAAAAAAACAACAACTACTGTCTGAGGTCACATTAAGGGTATAAATTACCTTGTGCCGTCTGGGTCTCGTAAATATTCCACAAAAACATAAACGTCCAGAAAGAATTGAAAACTTTTGTATTTATAAGAAAGGTTTGATTGAATCAAAGAAGTTAGAGGTCTTCAGCGCAATACTCTAAACTCTAGTAACTTTTTATATTGGTAAGCTGCATTCACATTTCATAATACTGGTTTGACACTCTGGTGTTATCACCTCGAATCCAAATTATCTTGCATATTACTCAAAGTATTTATCACCCTCTGGTCCAAAGCGACTTCTGAGGACGCGTTGTCAAGTCCTAAGATTACCAGTACTCTTGGCTCACATTAAAGTCCTAAATAGTCATTAAAACCTAGCAAACATTGTTGTATCTACATCAGATGAAGAGCTTAAATATATTTCATCTCAGTTTCCCTTTCATTCTTCATTCTGATTCACTTCCATATAGCCTTATTTCTTGACATATTTATTGTGTTATAACTATTCTGTGTTCAATAGGCCTTGGCAAAAAATGGTGACTGTTTTTTGTATCTAGGATTTACTAAAAAAGCATATTTAAAACCCTGAAAGATAAAATAAGAAGTAGAGAGAATAGTAAATTTTGTCTGTTTCTTTAGCTGACTCTGAATTTATAATTATTCTTGTTATTATTTTTTATCGGCAATTGTTTGTTAAGCGTACGTACTTAATGATTACCAATACTAGGTAGCACTGGTGACAGATAATCTTGCAAAATACATTTTCATAATCTAGATTACAGCGGTTCGACAAACTTTTATCGCGTCTTCATTAAACACACTCAAATCTCTTCCTGTCTGCATCCAAAATAGATTTTACTTTATTTTTCACTCACTCGGTCTTTTTCTTGTCCTCTCAACTTGATTCTATCCGTCATCTTTCAAAGTCATTTTCTTTCTCACTATCTTTTTGTACTGTACCTATATATTCTGCCAGTCATTCTATTGGCCAGTGTATCCTTATATCATCCTGCCTTTCTCTTTTCTCCTCTCCTCCATTTTCTCTCTGACTTATCCATCAAACTCCTCTTTTGAAATTTGTATCTATTTAGCTTTTTTTGGTTCTTGCTTATAATACTTCTATTTAATTCCCAGCCTGCTGATTATGTTTTTTAATTTTATAACTCACTATCTATAAAAAATAATTCGAAAAAGAAAGAAAAAAAAAAGCAACAGAAAATTTTAGCGACCTGTCTACAACATATTTAACAAAAAAAAGACATGCTTAAGTTTCAATTTAGTCGGCAAACAAAAAAATAACTCTTTAAGATTCGATTAAAATTTATAACTTTTAACCTCTGCAATGTAACAAGAGATTTAACAAGAGCTATTTTCTTCAGCAACTCTCAACGGGAGAGAAGTACTTATTCCACGATTCAGATAGTCAAAATTTTGTAAATGTTGAAGACAGAAACCAACGAAAAGAAACGTGTGCACACTTCACTCCCTAACGGCGTTCACTAGATCGGATTAAACGAACAAGGAAAAAAATGACCTAAAAGTTACAAGGCGTTTAGTGAAACTCAGTGAGATAATTATCCTGTGGGATTGAATGGCAGATTTGTCTTTGGAGCAAGTGAGCAAAAGGCAACATCTTGTAATTAATGGTTGGAATGGGATGTCTGGTGATTTCCTCATTAATTTGCTCATCAGTTCCCACTTCTAAACCTTTCGTTATGATGCACGAGTCTAAAAAAATAGTTATACAAAGACATAATTAATGTACACATTTTTCTAAGCCTAAAAACCCTAGACCTTTCCACACATGGAAAGCTACTTGTGCGTTAAAAAGTTGGAAAAAAAATGATCCCATGGCATTTACGAATAAAAGGTGTCGAACAAGGCTAGCAGCAATAATTAACTCAGTCGTTTTCAAGTACAAACAGTCCTATGACACCTTAGTTTCGATTCTTAGTTCATTTAATCTGATTATCAGTGCATCTATAATTGATAGCGAACATGATTGTGAAAATATCAAAAAAGGAAGCCCAGGTTTCTTGACAATCTCTTTCTTTATTTTCTTGCTAATATTTATTCACTTTATATTCTGGACTGTTTGAAAAGTAATTTATTTTAATAATAGAACAGGGAAAGAATGGGAGGGAGAGAGAGAACAGAATGATTATAGTTACCTTTTATATCCTATTTCCTATTGTGAATTTTAAATTCGTACATTCCTTTTCTTTGTTACCAACGCTACGGTGCAGATATTAGAGAGGATTAGATGGATGGATCATCTGTCTTTTCTTGTCAAAAAGAAAGTTGACTTCTTATTCTACAGTCTAGCTTTTTTTATGAAAACTATTAATGTTTCTCGATTCAAACAGAGCACTGGAAAAACAAGTAAACTATATTAAATTTCTCTTACAATGACGCAAGTGTAGATAACGCAAGGACGGTTTAATTATTTCTTGCCAAGCCAGATGTGGCCTAATGAAATTTAAATCTCAAGTGGTTGACTTAATTTCCCCCAGGCTTGGTGAACTGTTCCAGTTTAAAAGTTGAAACATCCTATGATAGACAAACACGAAGAAAAATCTCAAATGTCAATTCAAATGTCTGGCTGACTAAATGTCTTGCTGTTTCTTTCATTTCCGTTTTTGATTTTTTTTTTAATTTCACTGTTTCTCCTCTCTTCCTCCCCTAGGCCCTCTCTTTTTTCTCCTTATGTTTTCTGCATCTCTCTCTCACTCTCACTCTTTCTCTCGTTGTTTCCTTTTCTTTTCCATACGATTTTTTCCCACCTCTCTATCTCTGTCTGTCTGTTTCTCTCTCTCTCTCTCTCTCTCTCTCTCTCTCTCTCTCTCTCTCTCTCTCTCTCACTCACTCACTCTCTGTCTTTCTCTTCCTCCTCCTCACAGTTCTATCTCAAACAACATTTTAAGGAAACTGACAAATGTCCATGTGAAAAAGAAAATCAAAACAATAAACTTAAAATCATTCACTTAAGTTAAACCCCCCCGCCCCCTCCCCACCCGCCACCCCTCTTCCCCACCCCCCCCCCCAAAAAAAAAAAATACAAAAAGCCTTCATCCCGTAGGCCTCCTGGTTTAAGCCTAAGTGCGCTGTTGGCAGTTTCACAATCAACCTGTGTGGTCGCGATGTTACGCGTGTTTCCTGAGTCTGGCAGCATGAATTGGTCCACGGTTCGAGAGAATTAATATCGAAGGGGACCTCACCTCTGCCCTAAACTGGTCAGCTCAGCCCTGCATGACGGAGGTCTGTTTGGTGTGTAAGGGCAAGCCTTCGATCGGCTTACAGTGGCTGGTAACAGAAAAGAAAAAAGTTACTCGATATACCGGATATAAAATTTAGGGAAAGAAACTTTGAGGATGAAACGTCAACTGAAGAAATTAACTTTGTGACGGAATTTTCATTCTCGTCAAAGAGGCAATTGTTTAATTTTGTAAAGTTTATGCTAACTTTATTATTGTAAGCAAAGACGATTCGATTTTGAGGAAAAAAAGAGCAGGAGGGACACCAGTCGTGGAAAAAAAAGAGAAAAAGAGATGTGGGAAAAAAAGCAGGGGAAAATAAGAGAACAAAATTATTATCGGCTAAAACAAATACTTATAAATAATCGACCGATTGATGATTAATCCAATAGAAATAAAGACTTCTCTACAACAGGCAACCAAGTGCATAGGTGGACATAAAGAACGAGAAATTGATTGATTGAACGAATCAGTCAAACGATCGCGTGTTTAATGGTTTCTTGGACCAAAAAGAATAACAAAAGCATTAGTAAAATTACCCAACTAAGAGAGACAGATAGGCGAGGTCCCTCCCCGCTCCTCCCTGATAAATAATACGGTTGGCTGGCGATGGAACATCATCGCCCTCTCAAAGAGAAATAAAAGGATAGAAGTAAAGCCGTGCGGCATGTCTTATTTCTCTCAAAGGGCCCAACAGTCAATCCATTCCCAAAGCCCAAATTAATTTTTTTTAATTTAGGGCAGCTACAATATGGGAAATTTGCTAAGTTGGTATTTTTCTAAACTGTCTTAAGGTCTTTTTGAATGCTTTTATTTTAATCTACATAATGAATCTTTAAGAAGATCATTCTATATATGGACCTGAATTCACAAAGCTAGCTACTTTTTCACAATCTGGCTTCTGCAGGTTTGTAAAAATAATTAATTTTTTATCAAAAACTATCATAATCGATATAAATTAAGGAAAAAGAATCTCCTAACAATAAATGCCATGTCAGACGAAACCAGGTTGAGGGATCTAAAAAGATTGAAAAATGAAATCGTAGGGGAGAAAATTCACTCATTCGTACATCAGATGCGAACTCAAGACAGATAAAATATGAGAAAAGAAAATTTTAAAAACGGAAAACACAAAAAAGTTAGAGAACCGAACACACCACACAACCATACATACTTCATCCATCACCTTTTCAGTCTAGACAAGGCATTACCACGCATCCCACAAATTTAACGAGGCAAGTCGCTAATATAAAATACAGCACAAATTCAGACCACAAGTCTGTGAAAGGAAACTTGTATTCTCTTTAACTGTAATAAAGCTATTTGCACCATGACCTTGACTAGTAACTGTTTAACTTTTCCTCTCTTATTACGTTTTTCGCATGCACATTGAATGCCAGTTGGCGCTCTTTGAGCCAAGATGAACAAACCCTACAGGTAAACACTGTGTTGTCAGATCAAGCAGATAATCGCACATCTTATGTTTCTGGTTGAAAGTTACCCAACTCCACCCATATGACCTGGCAAAATCCACATTGCTGCTTCACGAGAAAACGAGACCTAGGTCAAGAGAGTAATATTTAATAGAAGGGCTTACTGTCTTAATGCTTTTGTCATTTCGCTGCTTATGTGTTTCTTCATAACCATGACATTGAGACACAACTTTTCTTTTTGTCTATTCCCTTTCTATAAATGATGCAGATATTTCATGTAAAATGCATGTTAAAAAAAACTGCAAGTTTTTCTTGCAGTTTAATGACCGGATCTGCAGTTCTATACTTGTTGTTTCAGGTGAAAGCTATGAAATTTCATAAACCTTCGTGCAAGATTAAAACAGAAACAGGATCAGAGTAGAGATGGATGAAGAGAAATAGCGAGAGAGAAAAAGATTGAAAGAAAGAGCAAATGAGCCGGTTAAGAAGACAGATAGCCGGGGAAAGACCTATTGCAATGAAGGTAAAACGGTGAGAAATATAAAAAGAGAGAAATAAACATAGAAAAAAAAGAAAAAAAAGAGAGAGGGTGAAAGACAAAGATAGATACACAAAGAGAACGAGACAGATACAGAGAGAGAGAGAGAGGGAAAGAGAGAGAGACAGAGAGAGAGAGAGAGAGAGAGAGAGAGAGAGGGGGGGGGAGAAAAAAGAGAAACATTGTTCGCACGATGTATCTAAAGCATGTATGAATCAGCAAATGATGAAGGTTTATGTTCTGACCTTTTTTGACACCCACTGCAACGAAAGTAATTAAGACAGAATAGAAACCTAAATTTTCACTAAGTTAAAAGAGTTTGTTGATGGATAATATAATTTTTTTCTTAATCCGTTTCTTTTTTTTAAGGGGGAAGGATCCTGCTACCTTAGTATCATCCAACGTTATAAAATCAAAGGTTTTGCAGAATTTACTCTGCAATTCTTGGTAAGCTGTCATTAGTTGATAAAAAAAATCTCGCTCTATCGCATGATGCACAAAATACTTTCTATGTTTCTGAAAACTGATCTGTTTATCACACCTACACAGGCTAGCAGTAATTCATCAGACATATTTTATCTCATGAAATTCACGTATCAGATATTGGGCATTGAAGATGTTTTAGGCGTACATGGTATTTATGTACACAGCTATAAGGATAAAGGTTATCTTCGAAAACAATCTGGACCACCAACAGCTCATAGAGGAGAAATTCAAGTTTCCTGGGAACAAAAGAGCATCAGAAAAGACTAGTAAAAAGAAGTCTATATGAAACGAATATATCAAACGTTACATAAATTTTGCCAAAAGGCAAACTTAAAGAGAGTTTGACAACAACGATAGATCAAAAAAAAAAAAAAAAAAAATATATATATATATATATATATATATATATATGTTTGTGTGTGTGTATGTATGTATCAATACATTGAGAAAGGGTCAAACATAAAGAGCAACATTCATATGTATTATATAAAAACTGATAACCTTGATATTCTTGGCTATTACTCAAGAGTTTCAAGCCTGTACGGCTCACACACACACACACACACACACACACATATATATATATATATATATATATATATATATATTTTGATTTGAACTAATATCTGTAATGAAAGTGCTCAGCACTAACGAGCGGGATATAAATAATTAAGAAATACCCTGACTATGGCCTTACCATGACACTTGAGTTTCGAGCCCTGCTGCTCTCATCAGGCGGCTAAACAGGAAATGAAATCTTCTTTAGTTTGCATGAAAAACGTTTCCTGGCTTAGGAATGTAATCACTTCGCCAAGGCCGCCTGAACAGGCCTCGAAACACAAGTGTCAGGACAAGGTCAAAGTCAAGGTATTTCTTAATTATCTCTCTCTCTCTCTCTCTCTCTCTCTCTCTATATATATATATATATATATATATATATAATAGTAATAATAATAATAATAATAAGAATAAGAATAAGAAGAAGAAGAAGAAGAAGAAGAAGAAGAAGAAGAAGAAGAAGAAGAAGAAGAAGAAGAAGAAGAGAACGACGACGACGACGACAACGACGAGGAGAGACGGTTACAGAGACATACAGATAACTAGCTGGCTAGACAGAGCGGAGGAAAAAGTTAGGGATAGGGGGTGGAAGAATCCAGAGAAACACATAGTTACAATAGCTAGACAAACTCACAAATAATTTTATATTGAAGACAGTTCGTTTTAGAAAGATAGGAGCAGAGACAGTATGCATTACAGAGCTGGCTTGGATGGGGCAATCATGACTAGAACGACAAACCTACCCATTGATTCTATAGCGTTTTTTCTGTACACAAATTTTACGTCCAACAAGTAAGCTGATTGCGTAAGCGATCAGGGAAAAAATGTAATGAGTATGTAGATTCGAAATCTCTATCTTAAATTGCTATCTTGAATATGACGTTACATTTCCTTGATTTTTAATTCTTTGTTAAATCGACATGTTTATTTTCTATTCTTAAGAAAATAGCAACCTGAATTGCAGATCCTCCCCAATTCTCATAAGTCTCTTCCTCAAAGCTGCTATAAACGAAAAGAGGAAAAAAATTAATAAAAAGCCAGATTTATTTGAGGTTCGAAATATATATATATAATTATAAGCATGATCTCCAATGAATAATTATCATTCTTTTTTTTAATTTTTTTTTTTTTTTGGTCTTGGAAATGATTTCTTTCACATTCAAATATTTTCTTCTTCATCTTCTCCTCCATCCCGCAAATCAGTTCTCTCTCTCAACCTAATTAGTCTTCTTTCTCTTTATTTGGCTCTTTCTTAAGCAGCTAAAATAAAATGATTTGATAACGGTGCTTAAAACTAAATATCCTGTTAGGTGCGTTAATTCGGTGTAGAAAGAATTTTGAATCAACAGTAATCGCAAAGGTATAAGTGGTGCAACAACAATAAGAGTGGTAGTATATATAATTGAATAACCTAACAAATAATTTATATCTTCTAGACCTTGTAATTGATAACTTCACTAGTATATAACTGTAATATTTATAACTTCTAAGTCATACCATTGTTTTTGCTAAGGCGTTTTCTTTGAACGTCGTTCTGCTGTATTTTGAATTGTATCTATTATACATTGCGAAAATTGACTCGCATAAGTAGAAAAGGTAAGGTAAAGAGAAGGCCCTGATGAATTCACTAAAAATCCAGAATGATGAAAGTTTTGTTTCGTTGCTTATTACATTCTTGTTTTTATCGTTTACAGGTAAAACATTATTCGGTTTAATTTGAAAGGGACTAAGTGCTTTTCAAGTGGCTTGACGATGATGCCCTGGGGCGCAAGTTGGTTATCTCAAGATGCTTTCAGGCTGATTTGAGAGCTAAAACAAGTACTGCTAGCTATATGTATATCGTCTTATGCGGAATAGTATGGCCTATTACATTCTGCTGAATGCACTGGAAAACATTGTTAGATGTTTGCACATTTTATTTTTCACTTAGAAAAAAAATAATTTTCATTTGAGTCAAATTATAACATAATAATTAAGAAAAAGTCAAGATAAAGCACTACCCTGCACGACTAGGACAAAAGCATAGGAAGGAAAGATATATATATATATATATATATATATATATATATATATATATATAGAGAGAGAGAGAGAGAGAGAGAGAGAGAGAGAGAGAGAGAGAGAGAGAGAAAGAATATAGGGAGAGGGGCGAGGAGAGAGATAGAGAAGTTAGAGAGAGGGTGGATGAAAATTGAGAAAAATCATTTTTAAATAGATAGATGGTTGATAGAGATAGCTGATTAATGCAGGGCAATCATCAACTAAAAAAAAAAAACATTTGAGTTTTAATATATATTTAAATGAGCGTCAATTCAGATGTCATACTTAGTTATATTCAACAATATAAGCACGAATGAGAGAAAAAAGATAACAGACAGTCAAAGCAACATAGGGAAAACTAGAAATACAATCAAAGATAAACAAAGAGAGACGACGGGATATAATTGAATAGTTCTAATGTTCCATTGCTCCTGTTTTTAGTCTCACGATAGGCTGCTTGACCACCTACTGTGCGAAGTAAGTTTAGCGACGGTTTTTTTTTAAATCAGATTGAATTTTAGTTTTGTTTTAATTTTTTTGTCTTCCTTCGAGATATTCTAGTTCACATAATATAACGAACAAATTTAAATTTCGAAAGTGTGTCTCAAAAAAAACAAAACAAAACAAAAAATAAAACGGAAACAAATTACATGAAAATTAAAAAAAAAAAAAATACATACAGCTGCGGGAGACAGGTTTCGATATTTGCATAAACTTTCCAAAAGAAATGCAGTTTATAGAGAAGGAAATACATGACACGATTATGACTCATCTACTTTCTTTTTATATATACGTCTCTCTGTATTTTTTAAAATACATTAAAACAAAACTTTATTGCACCATGAACTTACAGATTCATGTATATTTTTCCTTTTGCTTTTAACTGTCATCGTTACCTCTCAAACTCTTTCTAAGATTTTCTGTGACACTTGATATTTTCATCTGTAAAGTATTCATAAATATACAGAAAAAGTTGTAAAATTAATGTTTTCGAATAATCTTGCCCTCTAGAATTGAACCAGAGCGTAAAGATCTTCATTACAGGACGCTGCTCAATCTACCTATACTGTTTCTTTTTCTTCATTGCTCTGATCTCTTTAAATTTGTGTTCAAGCTACAGAAAAAAAGAATTTTCATCATCTGTTATAGTCGTCGTCATTTAACTGGAAAAAAAAATTAAAAACAAGCAGAGTGAAAGAAATAAAATTCCATGAAATGCAGAAGATTACATTGGTCTGTAGAGTTTTAGAGTCTATATAAAGATCGGAGTTTGATCTTAAAACCCTCTGAAAATGTAAAATGTCAAAACCTGTCCCTTGACTCCCCTTTTATTATTTTGTAGCTTCTTGTTGAAACTATTTTGCTTATATCCATTTTTTCATTTCCACCCTTTTTTTAATGGAATTCAACCGCTGATTTGTTTTACATTCCAAGTGCAAAATTAATGCTTTTTCATACTCAGTGCAGCTTATGTTATTGACGGCTTAACTGCAGGCTTTATCTAGCTTTTATCATTCGCTAACGTTTTATAACTCAGCTTCAAGGAATGGATGAAAAGCCTCCCAATTACAAATCTTATTTTACAACATTCTCATCTAAATTTGACGACCGCAATATTTTTAAATAAACTAAAAGCAGGACTGTAAAAATAAAATAATAAAAAAGCTATAGAAATGGAAAAAAAGCATGAGAGAGCAAAAACAAGAAAAAAGAGAAATAAATAAACATTCATAAGAGGACATGTTGAATTATAGTAGCAAAAAGAAAAGAAATATTGACAGAGGCAGAGGGAAAAGAGAATAAAAATAGAGAGAAATAGTGATACAACAGAAAGAGGGATAGACAGAGACAAAAAGAGAGAGAAAATAAATAGATAGAAAGATGTCGAAAATCAAAGACAATTAATTGAGGAAAGTACAACACTATCCCAACATCTTTGACGTGATAAAATGAAGGACGGTTAAAAGCTCGTGCATTAAGTCGGCACTGCTTGACCCAAGTGAGGCAGGAGATATCTAGGAAGCTGCCCAGTCATACTGACAAATCAATAGGGCCTGAAAGTCTGGACAAATCTTAATCAATCGAGCCTGTGGCGTAACCTCGAAATGAAGTCTCAAAGGATGAAGCCGAAAAAGACTGTGGGAAGAAACTAGACAGGAGTAAGACTGTATCAGCTACAAATTAAGCCTTTCTCTCCTTGAATAAGATTGAAGCATTAAGCAGCGAAAGCAAAGTCTTGAGTAACTAACTTTTTCGTAGTCTGAAATCTGCTAACGGTTTATCTGACCTCTCCCCCACCCACCCCGAAAAAAAAACCCCATAAATTTGAGCTCACTTAGGGATTCCGTTTTCCGTAATGAGGTTTACGGCAGCGGTATCCTTGAAATGAGTAAAACATGGAGATCAATGAGTGACTTCAATAGCACAATGATTTTTTTCACCTCTAAATTTAAAATTAAAGTATGATAATTAAAAAAAAAATTTATTTGAGTCTAATGAACTAACCTGGTTCCACTAACGATTAAGAGTTTTTGTGAAAGTTTGAGTGCACAAGTTTAAGAACTGGAAACGCTGTGATGCTTCTGTCGCGTTTCCTTATTTAACAACTCGATTGTGGTTGTAACTTACAACAATAGCCGTCTTTCTTTTGCCGTCCGTAAGAAATACCTTAGCTATATTTCATAATTTCATATTGTTCTCATAGCAAACAGGGTAATTCAGGTAAACTTATTAACTATGCTCGCTGGGTATTCGTCCATCTTTGTTTGTCTCTGTTTTTTAAATGAGAATCCTGTAAGTAGTTTGCTGCTCCTAGCGAAGAGTTCATCATATCAAAATTAAAAGAAAAAAGTTTTTATTTATACATGGTTATTTTTATCTAAGCATAACCATTTATCTTTTTTTTTTTTTTCAATCATTTAAAAAAGAGGAGAAGAAAATTTGGTGCTTTTGGATGATGCATGACTTTTCTTGTTGATCCTTTAATTTTTCTCCTTTCATTGATTTGGTCTGTCGACGTTGATTTTAATGTATCTTCGGCATATTCCTATTTTCCAAAATACCACCCTGCCTGGTTTGCATCTTTAACACATGTTCTGCCTGCCACTTTCTCAACACGTTACATGCAGGGGGTGGTGAGGTAACCCTCGTACACAAGAATCGTAAAGCAGGAGCAGGAAGCCAGGGCATGCCTCTAGAGCTGAGCAGGAAGTGAGATCTGCTAAGGCAAAATAGATTTTGTACCTCCTATTGGTGAGGAATATTGCCCTGTGAGTGTAAAATTAGGTTAAAACCCTTCTTGTAAGGTATCTAGGTATTTTTTAGTGACTCAACATTAACCAAGGGAAAAGAGGAATAAAGGAAGTATTAGGTTCGTCGGGAGAGATTAAAGATCCCGAGACTATTGTCCTTTAAATACGACTCTTTTTCACTTTATACGCAAAATAATAATAATAATAATAATAATAATAATAATAATAATAATAATAATAATAATAATAATAATAATAATAATAATAATAATAATAATGATGATGATGATGATGATGATGATGATGATGATGATAATAATAATAATAATAATAATAATAATAATTATAATAATAATGAAAATAATAACAATAATAATAATAATAATAATAATAATAATAATAATAATAATAATAATAATAATAATAATAATAATAATAATAATAATAATAATAATAATTTATTTTAGTGCAATAAGTTCCAGATACAAAAACTTCTTAAATATATAATTCGATATATTTTTTATACGGCGGTTTAGTGAGGAATAGTACTGCCATTAAAATAATTTTAGCTCTACAATCCACTATTATGAAGTGATGTAATCATGAGCACTTTTTTACTTCTATAAATTGCCAGTACCCTAGAAGTAATGCTACAATCCCAGACTTGCCCTGACTTGCGTAGATCCACAAGTAGTAAGATGGATAGGCTGTGAACTCGATGTTAAATTATCTACATGATTCCCAAGCGCCAAATCATGATCTCTTATTCCGGAGCAGACGTTGTGGTATTGCCCTATTTTGCAACATTGAGTTTGCATCTAAATTGACTTGCGAAAATACAGAATTAGCCATTTTACAATGTTATCTTGCGTAACTTAGTTTAAAAGTATGAGATGAAGTTGTAAAGTTAGCAATGAGGTTGAAAACCTGTTATTTTCTATCAGTTGCAGATTCGTCTACATATGTTACTGAAATCTGCATGACATATTAAATACTTAGACTGATGTAAAATAAAAATTCATTGTTAATTCGTGGTTTCAGCAAAACCTAAACATGCCTTTGAAAAATGAAGATTTTTGAAACATACCTTGACATAATTTTAAACAGTTGTATAAAACTTGTATAGCTTGAATAGGGAAAGGAGTTTAAGATAAATTCTGAATGAACTTTTGTTACTTGTTTTGCTCATAATATTTATAAAAAATGGAAGTCATATTCGCTTTTTAATTTACCTACACGTTTAATTCAAATTGTCAGAGGATAGAAAAGGTCATGGATAGAAAATAGTACGACGTTGATATTCTCAAACTGCATTTTTAGATTTTCTAACGAATCGAGACAATAATAATCTTTACATAAAATATTTTTGAAAGAATCAATCAAAATAATGATATCTAGTTACTGGATCAAAAAAAAATATTAAGGAAGCAAAGGGATGTTTACTTTATGCAGTTTTATTTATTTATTTGTGTTTAGCTTTTATGCTGGCCAGGGCCAAATCATTTGCCTTAAAAACTGACAAAAATTCAGGGAAAAACCATTAGCAATACGCTATTGTTAGAAACAAAGCAAAAATCAGAACAGGTCCCTTAGCGTTGTAATAAAAACAGACGAGAAACATCTTGATTTGATTAAAAAAAAAAAGCGCGAACGAAATTTTTATCCATTAGACGCCATTACACAAAATGAGTCCATTTGAAAAAGTTTGGCACGCCCGTGGGTTACAAAACAAGTCATCTTCTGTTAATGGTTTACAGTCAATGACCTATAAATCCTGCCTGACCTCATCGAGCAGTTTTAGGAGAGTTTTATGTATCGGATACACATTATAAGTAATGACTGTTGTGTCCTTTTCCTTTTCTCCACTGATGTTGTTTATTCAATCTGTATACTTCCTTCTTTCCATATTAAGTTGTTATTACTTTTTTTTTTAAACTAACTCCCGCTGTCCTTTTTCAAATAAGTCAGTCATAGTTATAGTTATTTAAGATCCCGTCTCAAATTACGTTTCATCTCTCTCTTTCTTTTTCTTCCGCTTTTTCTCTCTATCTTCCATGTTTCTCATTCATCTATCTTTATAGATACTTCTTTATCTATCCATGCATCTTTTAGTCTCTAAATCCACTTTCCTTTCAACCTCTCTAACATATCTCAAGCGCCTTTTATTCTTCAATCTATACTTTGGGGTTGAATGGAACATTGTACCTTGCGGGTTAGAACCAGTTCAATTCAACTTTCATTTGCCAAAGCTACTTTAAACTATTAACAAAACCCATAGAAGAATGTCATCACCAAAAAGTTTGAATACAATTTACAAAGCCAGGATGTTCAAATCAAATTGATTTTAAAAAAATCTTATCTGACAATTTAATAATTCTATCACCAAAAAGACATTGTGAGCTTCCTTGAAATGAGCCTTCTGAACTTTTCTTAAATGCCATTTTAGAAGGTAGCTTGTTGTCTATATTAATTTCTTCTTTCATTACCTTAAAATCTGCCAGCGTTTTTCCTTACCATACACCTGTTCTCTATTCACTACATTATTCTCATGAATACCCTAAAGGCTGAAAAATGGAAGTTACTTCTATGACTGAACAAAGGTCATGTCTTCTAAGGTAATCGAAACCTCTTTCTGACAGGAATATTCTCCCTTTAAAACAAGTTTATGTAAATATAGTTTACCACCACTTTTTCATGAAAAGCCACAAACGTATTTGGCACAACCAAATGTGCGTTTTTTTAACTTCAATACTGACGAGAACTTACTGTCCAATGATTTTTTAAGCCTTTCAAAAAAAAAAAAAAGAAAGAAGATATATTCCCCTATATGTTTTAATAATAATGATAATAATAATTATTTTTATTATTATTATTATTATTATTATTATTATTATTATTATTATTATTATTATTATTATTATTATTATTATTATTATTATTATTATTATTATTATTATTATTATTATTCCCTATATCACTAAAACGATACCTCTTCCATTATTAGTAACAGTAGTATATATATATATATATATATATATATATATATATATATATAAACACCACCACCACTACTACTAAAAATACTACTACTACTACTACTACTACTACTACTACTACTACAACTACTACTACTACTACTACTACTACTACTACTACTACTACTACTACTACTACTACTACTACTACTACTACTACTACTACTACTACTACTACTACTGCTACTACTACTTTACTTCTCCTTCTGCTACCACTGGTACTAGTAATGGAAGTGGTATTGTTCTAGGGATAAAAGGAATATGAATAACATAATAATAATAATAATAATAATAATAATAATAATAATAATAATAATAATAATAATAATAATAATAATAATAATAATAATAATAATAATAATAAAAGTTATTAAAACAAATAGAGGAAAATATCTTTGACACTTTGTGTTTTCCTTGAAAGGTTTCAGAGCTCGATCAATCAAATACCATCTTCTAGGGACACAACAGCACCGCCTCTTAATGGTATTTTCGTGTTTAGTCTGTTTTGCCAGTTAAAAAATCGTGTCGGAACGAATCCAAACCTTGTGCCGTGTGTGTCTCTTCTACCACAAGGCGTGGTGGTTAAACGTGCTTCATGTCCATTGTCATACGAGTCGCTATGATTAACAAACCAAACGGAGAAATTTAAAAGCTTCTTAATAATGCGGACATCAATGAAGAGCAGTAACTATGTGTTTTTTCTGGAATGATATAAGTGCTCTGAGGTAATTAACTTGTAAGATTGTTTCATGCCTGAATTTGCTGTTCTTGAATGAAAAAAAAAACTAGCAAGACGACAATAATAGTAATAATAATAATTATAATAATAATAATAATAATAATAATAATAATAATAATAATAATAATAATAATAATAATAATGTTAATAATAATAATAATAATAATAACAATAATAATAATAATAATAATAATAATAATAATAATAATAATAATAATAATAATAACAATAATAATAATAATAATAATAATAATAATAATAATAATAATAATAATAATAATAATAATAATAATAATAATAATAATAATAATAATAATAATAATAATAATAATGATATCATCATCGTTATCATCATCAACATCAACAACATTATCATCATTGTCATTATCATTATTATCAAATGTAGATTGAGCGTCAATCTATTTGACATTTTCTATATTTTCAACCTCTAAAATTCGCAAAAAAATTGAAAGGATTTTAAAAAAATTTACAAAACACATATATATTTGAATATCTCTATACTTCAGCCTGCCTCACGCTTAGAAGATAAAATAACGAAACTATCGCTGACTGTACAAACATAAATTATATGGATTTACTGATATCGTGTCAGTCTGTCCTTGAATGAGTGATCAAGAGAGGATGATCATCATTGAAAGAAAAAAAAATCAAGGTGATACATCTCAGAATAGAGAAACATGGACAAATGTATAAATATATAAATAAATATATTTACACTATTAGTACTTGAAGGTGTAAAGAATTGTATGACACGGAAAATAGGACACTTCATTGGGATAATTGGTTTGATGAAAAGATTTTCAAGCGGAGATCACCATGGGCCGTGATCTCCGCGTTTCCAGAAAGTAGATGATTCGTGGTCGAAATTACGAAAAAAACTATCTAAAGATTAGAGCTAAGGTTCTGAATAATGAATTAGTTTTAGAATATCACAGAATGCAGAGCGTTGGTTATACTGTAGCATTGTTTCAACTCTGCAAGGCATTTTGCAGTCTCGAGACTTATGTGGTCCGCATGGGATAAATTTTCAAGGCTGGAAGGAATATTGCTTCGTTTTTGTGTTTTTTTTTTATAATTCTGCATATGTTTCTAGGCGAATTGCAGGCGAATGTAGACTTTAATGTCAGCCCAAGAGGCAACGATGAAGTGTAAAGTCATCATAACCTCTACAAATACCACCACAGAATCTTACAGGTTTCCGTCGAATGTCGGACATGGCACATTACATGAGATCTGACTCCAACGCCAGATAGAGCACTCCAGGATTCCAACCCAGGACTTCAGTATTTTCAGCCCAACACCTTACCAACCGATCTATCCTCGCTATTTGGAACGTATAACTTGAATGTCAGTGACGCACAAAAAATAATAACAGACATTATGAAAAACTCATTGTCGGATACTATCAATAAGAATGATATAGAGGCAATAGATTCATTAAATTTTAAATGTTTAGTAGTAATTATAAAGACTTAAGAAATTTGCTTTTGACACAAAACGGCTTTTACCTATAGCATCAACTGCTGAGATCCGAGCTCTAAAAGAAAATCTAGTATTTCGCCTAAAATGCTGATATCCCAACGCACCTAGCTCTAAATATCGGTTAACCATTGATCATTTCCATTTCTTTTCGGAATGTTCTACGTAGGTTTCACTACTATTATTCGTACAAAATGCCAATATCATATTGCATCTAGACTAACTGCTGATCACTAAAATGGTGGGTCGTTCTTTTGTGGCAGCAGTACTTCCTTCTAAGTTTCACACTGTATTCAAGTGCATTCACATATGGTTTTGACGGTGCACCTTAATTGCTCAATCTAAAGCAGGGTCAGGATTACTTCGTTGAAAAATTTAAAAGGCCAAAGGGAAAGTGCACAATAATGATACAGCTATGATGTTGCACAAGGTAAGATATAAAATCTCTATCTGCGAGTTTTTTTCCCCTTTTAAGTGCAAGGTCAATTATTTCCTTTGATAAAGGATGATTATCGACAAAAACAAAGGGTGTGAACAGAAGCCCAAACTATTATTTGCAAAGTGTGAAAAAATGATATGTTCACTATGGTCAAAAAAGTAACTGTTGCTTGACTTCTTAGCTGCAAATTTGCCTGTTCACAGACAGTCGTGACTGTTCTCCTATCATGAGATCAATGCTATGGTTCAACGCTATCCAACAACCAAATGATGATATTCAGCCTAAGAAAATTCAAAACTCGCAAGACTCCAAAAGACCACAAACCTTAATATTGGGTGGCAGTCTGACAATAAAATCATTATTCCCTAAATGAAAAAAGAGAGCACCCACATATGTCTGACAATTTTTCATCTCTAAAAAATGGAAAGTTTTCTCCTGAGGCGTACCGAAGTTACGTTTCCATCGATCTTACAAATTGGCTGAGACGTTCAGCGTAAAATACTCAACAATGATTGGCTAATGACAGTCACGAGACGCTGTACACCGAAAGGCCTGAAGGATGCCGCGACCGGCATACAAAAACTCCCGACCCCATAATGGTGAAGCCGCAGGCTGCTTTCGACAGACAATTTGGATAATCATTGTCGCTTGACAGTTTGTTTTCTGCCAAGAAATCAGCAATAATAATAAATAGGTGAATCTTTCAGAGGCTTTAATTCACCAAATCAAAACGCCTTCAGATATGACAAAAAAACGAAACAAGTGCATCCTATTGAAGAAAAAAGAGGAACTAGTTAAACTCGTTTTAAAAGAATTATTGCTATTTTGAGAGAAAAAAAAAGCATTTTGCAGGCAAGTGTTTTTGCAAAATCAATTGCAATGGTTCCTTCTGAAACAATAATTCTAAAAACCCCAAACAAAATATCATTCTTTTTAAACACAGTTAAAAAATTAAAGATACTTATCAATAAATCTCATTTTACTGAACAGAAAATAAATTGACTAAATATGTCTGCTATTATATACATTTTATAAACAAAATATTGTTTCTAAGAAATTTTCTGTATTGGCAGATATAATTTACGTATGCATTATTAAAAAGTCATTGAAAAGATATCCATTGTCTATGACTTGGGGCAAACTTTGGTAAAAACATTTTTAAAGTTTTTTTTTTCCTCTAATGCGTTTCTATATCATCAACTGCAAATAGTATACTGAATTGATGTCTTCACGGGGGAATTACACGTTGAAGAAATATAGAAAAAACAGCTCAACCTGTCAAACTCTTTCAGCCCAAATCAAGTTTTTTATGCAGCAAAACAATTCTTAAACCAATATTGATCGTTTTTCCTCCATCATTTGTAGTCGTCTTTGTCTATCTGTCTCTGGGTCTTTCTCTGTCTGTCTGGTTGTCTTTTTTCCGCATCCCTACTACCCCCGTTTCCGCTCTCTATGTGTTAACTCTAGGCTGTTTTCAAAACGAGAAGCTAACCGACCAGACGTATTTCTTTGTAATTCACATTGCAAAGGTAAAAGCCTTCGTTCATCATCTATGTTTTATTCGATCTCATTTTAGACAGACGCATTCAGACTAGTGTAGATGTTATTGTCATTATAGACACATGAGAAAATCTGTTTAATATTTGTTAAATTGTCATATATGAAATCACCCATCCAAATATTCTAACAGTGAAAAGGCAGCTCAATAAATAAATCATAAAATTTATTGCCTTTCATTTCATTTTACTTTTTTTTTCAAAATACTGTTTATACCTTACTGCTTTTCACGGTGAAAAATCTGGGAGGATGGTTGTGAAAATTTGGACTTTGATTGTGATTGTAATGTTAAAAATTAATGAAAATAATTTTGATGGCGTAGTCAGTGGTGACGGCAGTGGTACGGTGGCATCATTAATAATAACTTTGTGTTGGTGGTATTGTTGTTGAAATGGGTAATAATGATGTTAATGATGATGATTGTAAGCTGGAATGTCGTCCAAACAGAACATGTTATTGACCTCAATAGGCTGTCGTAAAAAATTTGTTTCACCAAAATAATTGAAGTCGGCTCAATGCAAAATCCCAGCACCCTGTTTTAAATTTATCCAGATCACAGGACCAAATAGTAAATTGAAGCGAAACAAGAACAGGCTTGGTTATTTACCTAATAGAAGCCTTAATGCATTTTTACGAAGATCCCTCATAACCTTATTTTTAACTGCGTTGAAAGAATGACGTGCATGGAATGGGGAACATAATTATGTAAGCTCTTGTCAGTTTTATATAAACCTCCCGCGGCTGGGGCAAATTTCTCATCATTCTTAAAAACCACAACAAAACTTGATTATTGTAGAAAGTGAATCCGATGTGGTCATTAGATTCGTGGAACATCTTAATCCCTTGGCTGCTGGTTTATCTAAATTATAAAAAGCAACTTCGATCTCTCTAAACACTATCGGTTCCAAAATCATTCAATATATATGAATGACGTTCTGAACTAGAATCTGCCATTAATCAGTGTCCAATGTAGTCGATGAAAGCTTAGCAAGTTAGACTGTTAAATTCTCATGGAAATAGACTAATCAGATCATAAAATTGTGAGAAAAGGATTAATCATGGGGTTCGTAGCTAAAAACCTTCACCAGTAAACCATCCATAGCTTCATGAGCCACCCCAAATACAGAGACATGAGTGCGTCCATAGCAACACGCAATGACACGTCTTTTAAATGTATTGTCCAGACGTAAGGGCATGAAGATCTATAAAACAGATCGTATAACAAAATATTTCAGGAGAAATATGTCGCTTTTAAAATGCCTCAGTTAGAGCTAAGTTATAAATTTACTTGTAAATTCTGTAGGTAATGTCACTTTGTAACATCAAAGCACAACGCACGAGAAGCCTTTTGATGACAACTAATTCAAACTCAGTAATTCTCAGCCTTTTTTTCTATGCATTTTTTTTAGTTTTTATTCAGATTTTTAATTTATTGGAACGCACCACAATGTAGACACAAAGAATTGGAAATAAAAGTAAAAATGTTTTGAATTTATTTATGAACATGTCATTGGCCTAAATTTAAATCAAAATGAGGTCAACACACAGCATTGCATACCTAAAAGGTTTGAAAAAAAAAAAAAAAACAGCCTCAAAAGAAAAACAAAATTGCTTTGAATGCAATTTATGTGCATGTATATGCTCAGTGTGTACAATCTTAAACAAACAAGCCGCCCTATGACTCCCTCTGTTCACACTTCAAAAGAAGTGGTCAGGATCAGTGATCGGGTTCAGTGGGGAGATGAACTTATAAAAGTTGCGTGAATTAAAACGTCCTGTTCTACTTTTTTTTTTTTTTACTGGAGGTCATTTTTTTTCCATCACATCAGGTTACCCACTTCATTGCAGTGAGTCACATCAGCACCACATATAGAATCGGCAAAGAGATAAACCAAATGGAGGCTATGTGAGGATAAGCGCCCGCATTTGGTGGTTTTTTTTTTCAACTGTTTAAATACTCCAAATATTACTCTTAGAATTTCTTCATGGCGATATATTTTATATCAGAGGGAGATTGTGTACACTTTAAAACTATTAAATAAGGACTCTGGGAGAAAAAAAAATCTTTCATTGGTCTAAAGTTATGTACTTTAACGTAAATATCTTCCTCATCTGTTTATATTTTGAAAGTGGAATCAGGCTAGTTATGTTTATCATACAAGGGTATTTTTATGGTCAAACTAAAATTGTAGGCTGAAATCAATGAACAAAGAGATTAAGATCTCAATAAAGTAGCCTATCTAGTCTAGTCTAGATGTTAGGGCTAATTTAAACTAAGATATGGGATCCAATCCTGATCTTGATCCTAGACTTAATCTCAATCATCACGTTATATCTAATGAAGATGGACCACTATTTAGATTTCAAAGAATATAGGTCTAGCTATAGCCTACTTACTTAAAACATATTAATCCATAGATCTATATTTTAGCCAGAATTCTAGATTTCTGCGAACACCTGGGTCTGCAGTCCAATTTCTGGTTTCATAAGGACTACTTTGGCAGAAAGCAGTTTCGCCGCCTGCTGCACATAACCAAGGAAGTATTCATCCGAAGAAACATTTTACTTACTAATGACCTGGTTCCTCTTGACATTCTTTCCTTTCTTATGCCATGCTAGTTAGAGAGTTAAATTCTATAGAATAAGCTAGCCCAGTAAGTCTAGCTAGAGCTCTAATTCGACAACACAGAAATCTGGATCCTAGGTAAGGGTGTCTTATAATAAAGTTGGGCTTCACCTAATCAGCCCTGACTTTAGCTATAATTTCCTTTGTCTAGGTTTGCTATGGCAAAATCTTAACAAAAACAATCATAGTGATAGAAATTGTCTGCGCTTTAATGGAGGATAATTTACAAGTAAAAAAATATTTCTATTGAAACGCTTTGGTGGCCTCAAAATGGTACACTGTGTATTTTACTGTTCAAATATACACTTTATTCCTCTAGGTAATACCATTTGTACTAAGTCTCAATACAGTGTATAACTGAATAATTATGAAACAGTCTTGCTTTATGATTGGATGTTATTGCCGTTTGTTTTGAATTTAAATAAATGTTTAAAAAAGGTTTTATTGTGAACAGAAATCTTTGGAGTTATTCTGTGAATAACCTGTTAACTCATGTAAAAAAACTTTGAGAAAATGTAAGCTTTACAAAGTACCATTCCTCACAATAATGCGTGTTCTTTTTCGCTTACTCAATTCATTGAAGACATTTATGCTTTTACTGGGACAGTTTCTCGCATGGAAACTATCAGATTTGAAGCAAAACATTAGTCTTCAATGAGCACTCTTATGTAACATTCGGTTTATAATTACGGAAATCGTCATGAAGATAATTATGGTTATGATTGTGAATGTAGTGTTGGTGGGGCACCATAATGGTACTTCCGGATCAGTTATCGTCATGATGGTGTTCAAGAACACAATGTGGCACTCCTGACGAGATCTTATTCTATAGAGGAAGATTCCGCACTTGTATCTCTCCAGAACCGACACTTACACACAGTGAACATGGCAGTCTGCCGACAGCAGGAATCGATTCCATCAACACCCGGACAGATCTTATGAAAAATTGAGAACTTGTCCGAGTGTCCACTTCTCTGGCCAGGTCAGATCTGACGTATCACGCACACTCCAGATGAATTGATCTCCTCGGCAGTTCTTCACCAGTTTGCTCATCCGATTGGAAGGGATGAGAGGGTTCCGCACAGTCCACAGTCCTACACGGCGTTGCAGTTGAGAACTTCTAGAGCCCATATTATTGCAATGAAAACATAAGTTGTATGGCCTGTTTTGGTGGAATATTTCACTGGTGAAAAAGATCAATTATCCGCGATTGCATTCTGTCTCTTTATTTTGATTTGCTTTCACTCTTTATTTTCGCATATACTTGAGTAAAAAGTATAGCATTTGCATTATACCCGAAGCTTCCTGTTAAATTAAGAAAGAGTACGAGAGACAAATATCCGTTTTTACACTTTGATAGCAGGAAATATTGTTATTATAGTTGCTATTGGAGTTTATTAAGTGGGTGAATTTTCTATAGTATCACTCCAAACAGAATGAAGATAAATAACTTTAGGGAAAGCAGAAGTTTAGTGAATTTAAGTCATTAACAGCTTCGAGACAGTCTGACACTGTCGAGTGCAACGGTCAACCTGAGATCTGACAAGCACCTTCTGTCTTTGGTTTTCCTAAAGCAAAGCTAGGTAACTGAACCTTTGGAGTCGCACCTTCGTAACCTTGATCAGCATCAGTTTTGTCTGAGACAACGTGATTCTGAAAACTTGTATCCTCCCACAAACCAAGTAAAAACTCAACTAATAAAGCCATTGATTAATAAATCAATTAACCTAGAATTGTGCTATGAAAATAAGCTAAAAAAAATTGAACCTTCTAGTATGTAACCTATTTATGACACATTCTATTAATTATTTAGTCGCACAAATTTTTCCAGAAAAAAATACAATTAAATGATAAAAAATGATAGCTACTGCATTTCGAGAATTTCGTTAAAAAAAGCTTAAACTGCAACAAAAGAAATAACGAAACAATAGAAAAACTAATGACAACAGGAATGTATCACATTTTATTATAAATACAATATATGTGTTTTATTACATTCATTCCGTAAACGGTGTGAAACTGTTCGAGCGTCTCTCGAAAACATTATTCAAAATATATTTTCTAGAACTACTAAAAATCTTTTAAAAAATCCTTATTTTGCACAACATAATAAAAGAAAGTTTCTTAGCGTTAAACTTTTTAAAGCCCAAGATAAAACTCTGATACTGGCAAACAGGGAATTTTTATCTTTATTTTTAAATTATCAAATATCTTCCATTGTATTTAAAATAATATCTTTATTTTATAAATGTCTCATTATCAATTTTAAACGAAAACTCCTTAGTGCTAAATTTCGTCAGATTTTCACACCTCAAAGGAATATCTATCATTAGCATACGAAGCTTTTCTAAATATTTTTATTTTGAAATTTTTAGAAATTCATCAAAGACGATTACATAAATAATTTTCCATGAAGGACATAATTCTAGATTCTTAACACAATGACCACAAAAAATGAGAATTACGCCGATTCTAAGAATACTCAAATAAAATTATGAGAATAATAATAACAACAATAATAATAATAATAATAATAATAATAATAATAATAATAATAATAATAATAATAATAATGATAATAATAATAATAATAATAATAATAATAATAATAATAATAATAATAATAATAATAATAATAATAATAATAATAATAATAATAATAGTAATAATAGTAATTATAATGAAAATGATAATGATACTACTACTACTACTACTACTACTACTACTACTACTACTACTACTACTACTACTACTACTACTACTACTACTACTACTACTACTACTACTACTACTACTACTACTACTACTACTAATAATAATAATAATAATAATAATAATAATAATAATAATAATAATAATAATAATAATAATAATAATGGTAATAATAAAAAATAATAATAGTGACCAAACTACTACTTCAATGGCGAAACAGTTTTGATAAATGGATCTTGACAATTAGGAAACGATGAAAGAAGTGCTTCACAAAAACTTGCCACATGTCATAAATTTGAGGTGCATTATTAAAAACTATGAAGTCCAAAACAATATATAGGGTTCAGTTGTGCATTGAATAGAATATTAATTTTAAAAGAAACGACGTGTGCGTGAACTCAAACGACAAGCAAAAATGCAATGAAGAGAAAAATAGAGTTTAAGCTGACAAAAAAAGCTCTTCTTTAATTCTGGTGAAAACAGCCTTGTTGATTTAGATATAGACACAGAATCGTCTTTCTTTCTTGATAAAGCAAAAGCACGCATTTCCTTTCTTTTTTTTCTTCTTCTAATAGACAAAAAATATCAAGTATATACATCATGGCGCTTTAACAGGCACCAATCTAAATTGATTTCTCATATCGGTACGGAAAAAATAATTTTGTAAGTCCACACGTATTTACAACAATTTTTTTTCAGCAAAGGTAATAAGATGCTTTTTCTCTAAAGAGGCATTACTTTTTAAAAAGGAAAACCGGTATGGCAACGTCAGGTTTTGGGTATTAACCAAGAAAATGTAGCCCAATATGTATGACATCATAAGAGACCCATTGGTAGGTAACCTGACTAGATGAATTGATCAAGCATCGTCGCCATGATCTTATGATGCTCTTGTTCATTCTTCTCTTGGGTCAGCCTGAGAGCATAGGTCACGTGGTGCCGACGTCATCACAGGATAGTTTCGCATCTGGATCGTTCATTCCACGCTTCATCTGAGAAGAGATGTAGGAGTAAAGACGCCTCCACGCCTCCATCGTCTCCTTTGTGTACATCTCGCCCAGCACAGTTTGGAACCCGTGATTTAGTGACGGCCACAGGCGCTGCACAGAACCAGAGGAATGAACATTAGCGTAGAGAAATAAACCAAAGCTTTGAGATGAATGCTAGAGGATTTTTTGAGCTTTTCATGAACTTTTTTGGGTTATTTGAAACTATGCTTTACTTTTCGTCCAGCTCTACTTAGAGCAGCAAATACTTTCTCCTCGATTTCTATTCCTTTATATATATATATATATATATATATATATATATATATATATATATAACTAAACATTACTGAAACCGGTTGTGAAGAATACAGTTAATCTGTTTCAGTCGCATCTTTTTTTTTCTGTTCCTTTTAAAAAATAATTCTTTTTACGAGACAAAATAAAGTCGATTGTATTACTAATTTTGGTAACAGTTTTCAATAATCATCTTATTCTCAACTTCTAGGCAAGCTTAGATACATCTTTTGAAATTTACATAAAAGGTTTAGTGATTGTTTAAAGTTAATTGGCGTGAATGCACATTCAAAAGATACATATTACAGCAGCCATGCAATAGTTTTTGGAATTTTGCGCTTCAGTAAGTATCGCATTTAAAAACAAATCGAGAAAGTAAAATTTCGTTCACTCTCCCATTTCTGAGTTAATTTATTATGAAATATCAAACGATAATGAAGAGTGCAACATTTACGTTAAAGCATATAATTATTATTATTCGTATGCGTATGAGCCACCACTTCTGGAGTTAACGTCGAACTAGGAATAATAAACTCCAAATTGCAGCGTTATTATGCCAAGATGATAATTAAAAGTAAGGTTTTAAGCCAACAGAATTCAGTAGGGCGATAACAATAATCTTACTCCCTTTGTTCACTCATACGCATATCATTGGCGTTGTTAAACTTAGAGGAGACGAAACAAGTGAATATAAGAAATTTTATGAATTGCATTGAAAAAAAAGCATTTGTTGGTCACATCAAAGCATAAAATAAATTTATTTGGAAAAAGTCGTCTTACTCATATTGATAAAAATAGGAAAAGAACGAAGTGATACGAAAAGTTGAATTACATGGATTGAAAAAGAGCAAAAAATAGAATTAAAGTTGAGAAGGTGAAATGTGTTATAAAGACCGGTAATTTCCAAAAAAAAAAAAAAACAGTAGTCAGAAACAGTGAAATAGAATAAACTCGTGTTTGACTGGCCAAGCGACATACAATGTTAATACCTTATTTCCTATGAAGTACACCATAAAAAGGAGAGGGCAGTGTTATTCCTTTGAATTAAAAAATCGAAAGATACTTTTTTGTCGTTGTTGTTGACATACAATAATTATTATTATTATAGGTCCCTTTTTTGCGCTTTTCACCATCCCCATATCTCTTTTTCTCTCTCTCCCTCGCTCCTCTCTCTCTCTCTCTCTCACTCTCTCTCTCTCTCTGTTTCTGTTTTTCTCTCTTCTTTTTTAACCTATTTTATCATATCTCCATTGGCTTTACATCAATTACTTACAAAAAAGGGTTTTTCAAGCAAAAAAGGATAATGACAAGAACATTCGGTTTTTTTTTATAATGATGAAAGTGCAAAGAGCAGTGCAGATTGCGCTTTTTTACTAGTAAGAACTCGTTCAATGGTCACATAAACTAGCACTGCTTGGCAGAAAAATTGATAAAATCTCTCAAAGTAAACTATTATTCATCCGCCATTCCAAGATAATCATAAAATCTAGATCATGATATGAGATTCGACAGTCCGCCACCGACCGTTTTTGCTTCTAAAATTCTAAAGGGAAATATTTGCACATAACTCTTTACATTTTAATGCCCCATGATAGATATGAGATTTTTAGTACATAAATTTGTTTCTCTTTAATAAGCATGTTTATGTACAGAGCCATGTAAATTTAAAAAGAGAAACTACCCAAAATATACCAAATATAAATTGTACAGCGGGATCTAAAATTAAAGTGTGATTTGAAATATTATCTTTAATATGTGAAATCTAAACAAAACAAAACAAAAAAGAACAAAACAAAACAATCGCTGTCAAATTTTCAGCTAACAGTTTCTATTTAGTTTTCTCTCATAATAAATTAATAAAAAAAAGATTACACTGAAGGATTTATCCAATAGTTTTTCTTTGATTTGTTGTTGATAGATACATGGGTTCGAAGCATTTGAAAAATTCCAAACCAAAAAAAAATAATAACATTTGTTTTAATACTACTAAATCTCTAGTTGTACATGGAAAGGCCAATCATAAAATCCATTGTGAACTCTCTATAAATGTTTATTGTTTAATCGTGAAAAATATCCTGCAATGATGCTCTGTAAAAAACGTGCCAGTCGGAAATACGTATTAACTAGCTTAGCAGAGTTGTAAGAATCGCTAAGAGGCAAGTTTCAAATAATTATTTGACATACAAAAAAAAATCCTAATTCATGAAATTCACCACTCATTTTCTACAGTGAATTACGAACAATTAATATATAAAACAATGCATGGACCTTTTTGAAACATTGCTTGAAGATGGTTCTTTCAATGCTAAGTATCAATACGTTTTATTTAACTATTCTCTCAGCAAGCTATTGTTTCACTGAACTCACTTTGAGCATGGCCGGTTTAACGTGCCGCTTGACGTGGGTCTGTCCAATAGAGACCAGGACACTGTTGAGAAAGTCCGAGTCGTCTAGACTCTCCACGGCAGCCCCTAGGCCTTCCATCACAGTCACTGCATGGCGCTGGGTTGAGCCAGGAAAAGTAAGTACGTAGAGTTGTAGAAAATGAGAGTAAATCTAGATTGTTGTTTTACATGCAACACGACCTACATGCAAGTCAAACTGGTATGTGCATAAAACTATTCAGAAAAATTGCCTTTTTACTGTGACCTTATTGAAAGATCTCGAACAAAATGATTAAAAAACGATTTTGATCAATAAAAAGCTTTAAAATTAATGATCATAATTGGAAGCTTTATGACTGCAAGCCGTCACGAAGAGATTATTGTTCCTTGAAGCATGCAAGTTCATCAGATTAAATGTTCACTACACGAATTTAACTAGTTACTTTACAGCTTAAAGCAGTTATTTTGTAACATTAGATGGTTAAAAAAAGAAATTCAAAATCTTTTAATATATTTTTGTTTATGGAGTTTTGCATCAGGAAATAAAAAAAAACGTGATGTCACTGATGGTTCTTAATTCTGAAAACAATGACTTCGGCTTTTTCACCTTTGATTGGATGCATGTTACATGACGTAGTAATTTTTACCCACATTAGAAATTAGAAAAAGATTTACTAAAGGCTTCTTATTAATTTCAACACCTTCGGGGCAAACTTAATGACTGGCAATGCCATATGTATTGTTGAGAACTGGTAACTGAGCGTTTTAAAGAATGCGATATCACGACAGTAATTTTTATCCTGTTATTAGCCAAAGAAAATAAATCATCAGATCAAAACCAGTCGAAGAAAAGAAATGTGCACGTTAAATTTGTATCTAAAGTTTCTGCATTATTATCTTGAAATCTCTGTATCTCTCTCGTTCTCGCACACTCTTTGCCTCTTCTCTACCTCTCGTCTTTAGCTATACTTCCTCTTCTTGTCGTATTAAAATGCATAAAATCAGAATGCTACGAGAAGCCTTTTTTCATGTTTAAGTTAACGTTCATTTGTGGGCTCATAGCTCCATCCAACTTTTCTATGTTGCTGTTCCTACCCTAGCATGCCATAATGTGCACTATCACTGTTACCTGAAGCATATCTCTGTCAACCTCCCACTCTAGCTCATTCTTGTCATTCATCTGCACGATTTTGGGGAACAGGCGTTTCAGATCTGGTTCCGTCTGGAACAGCCTGCATGAAATTAGAGAGTCAGAAAAATAATTACCACCGAATCAAATGTGCGGGAAATCAATGCCAATCTGAGGACTAGCAGAAGAGGTATTAGAAAAAGGAGATGAAAGAAAGGAGAGGAATTGGATAGGTAGCTGGTGTGACAATGAAGCAGTTTTGTAAAATATTGCCTATAGGATTGATGTTTTTATATTAGGCACATATTAGAAGTAAGGGGAGAAAAAGAAAATGTAAGACCAACTACTGGACAGCTGCGTTGTCTCTGTGTTGTGCTTGCACAGAGACAGTCTTCGAACTAAATTCTTTCAGAGCTCACGACCTCGCCGACAATTTTTTTGTGTGTGGCAGAGGCTGAAATATAAAGTTATATCAGCAACAGAAAGTATTGCAATTTGGGAGGTACTACCCCTCCCTCTCTTTGGATATGTTTATTGTAAAATAAAATTGAGTTTGCAAAAATAACAATATAATCTGCACAACTTTTTTTCATTGTGTGACTTCCTGTCAGATTCCAACTTGTTTTCTTGACTAACAGAAATGTCTTGTTTCTTGCAGAGACTATGTGACATTAACAAAATTAAACCTTTGCTACTCAATTTGATTGCCTGAGTCGAAGCAATCAAATCACCTGTTCGCGAAGACAACAATTTTCATTCAAATTTTGTTAAATTGAAAAATTGGCACCTTTGTCTTGGAATTATGTGCATTCCCTAAGCCTTTAAAGTGCAAGTCAGCGAAGCCAGCTGAATATTGTTTCCACCGTCACCAGCGTCTTTGGCTTAGCGTGGCTCTATTTGCTGAGAAATTCCGTCAGCTTTTGTAAGAGTTCTACGCAGACATAACAAGCCTTTATTAAATTCTCGACCACATCATTTCATTTTACCACAACGGTCTACGAGATGAGCAAACGCGTTGCCTGCGGGCGGTGTTTCCCAGAAATTGGTCTGGCTCGAAAAGAAAATAATAATGTAGAAAGCATGAGATTGGTATTTGTTCCTGCTTGCACAGTCTTCCTATTTAGATACCTTATAGCTGACAGAAACCTTTCGACAAGATTTCCATTAAAAAGGTCTCAAAAGAAAGTTAGTGATGTCAAAAAGCAAGCAACTAATTCCTCCAAGCGGTTCCAAAAAAGATGGAGAAATGGCTTTTGCCATTGAAACACTTGATTTTGTAGACATGGTCCCTGGGGAAATCGGCGCGATTCCCAAAATATGGTTAAAGGATGTTGCCGTCTTTCTTTTTAGTGCTAATGTCTTCCCAGGCGCTCTATTCTCACTTTGTGATCTTTGAATGAATATATCTGACCTTAGAGTAAAGGGTAGGTGCTTACAATTAATATGACCGCAAAACAAAGATGTGTGGAAACAAACCTAATTTCACAGTGCCTTGACATATAAACGTTTTTTTTCCTATTTGTAACTCTTAAACTTTACAGCTTTCATAGACGATTAATATACTCAATCTTGGTAAAATTCATTGCTGATGACCAAATTCTTGAAAATATCTTGTCTTTAACCAAACCCATTTTGCACATAAATAGAAAGCATGTTTGATTATCATGATTACGCATTTAATTTTTTTATACTTCCCAAAGCATAAAGACAATGAAGTAATTGCATAATTGCTGACTTTAGAAATAATGACTTTACAACAAAACAAAAGGTCTTAATATTTCTAGCATCAGCAAAGCGCAACACTAGTTCTTGTTCTGCCATAATATTTTTGTTATGCGAATGTGCTTTGGAAAATAATAGTCCTGTTGATGGAAAGAAAAGAGGTGACAATGGAGAAAGTGAAGTAAAGAGAAAGGTAAAGGAGAAACATAAACCGAAAAAAGGAGAAAGAAGAATGAACTTTGATAATATAATTTTATCTACCTGTTAGTTCCTACAGCAATCTAATACGGAGAAAAATATTTAAAAAAAAAACAAGATGGAAACTCGTGAATATCTAAACTTTGGTAAGCGGGGAATTAACTCAACTTACTTTAGAAACACTGTGAGTCCCAGGGTTGGCAGATCTGTTTTCATAATATCCCAGGTGTCTTGCACCAACTCCAGCTGCCTGGCTGTCAGGTACTTGTTCAAGTGGACGCCCTCCGCCCCATCGTTTAGACAAGACACACCCGATGTGTTGCCCATTTCCCACAATATAAGTACAGTGAACTTTCGGTGAAAAATTTCTGATCCTTGATAGACAGTAGGTGATCTGAAGTTAAGAACAGCTAATAGCAATTGTCTGACAACCAAAGATTGCACATGTTTGGTTTGGATAACATAGCGTTGGTCTGTCAGTACCAGGGTTACTTTAGTGTATAGATATTTTTGTTATCGCTTGTAATACTTATTTCCATAATTTACGCGTAAGATTTGAAAATTAAATAAGACTATCATTTTTGTTCCAGACAATCACATAAAAATCAAGTTGAGGTTTCCTGTCAAATCTGTCTATATTTTAGTGATGTTTTAATCAGAACATCTTCTAAAAACAAGCTTGCATACAAAATTGCAATCCTCAAATCTCATTCAGGGTTGTGAGGTGTCTCGTGAGTTTCTGTTTATCCTCAATAGAGACGGCGCAGCGCGTGATCAAGGATTATAAGAGATACGCGCTCATCCAATATCCTGATGAAATGAGAGGCTGCCCTGTCGTGATACCAGTCTGTAAAGATAAAAAAAAAAACCCAAACAGCTTTCTTCAATTTTAGCATACTCCTTTGATGTTATTAAACATAGGCTCTTGCAAAAAGAGAAAATAAATTTTAAGACTTAAAAGAAGCTAAAGCAGAAAGTTTTGTGTGGTATTGACAAAGTTAGGAGCAGAAATAATAAGGTAAAATTACCCAGATGTTAAAGACACACATCTATTATATAAACATCATAATTATCTTTAACTCCTTCGCTCCACTTAAAGTATTTACCAAACACAAATAAAAAAAAAAACTTTTTAGAATTCGTTTTTTTCATCTACCGGCGCATGCTTTTTTGTTTTATTAAATCTAGCAGAGCAAATACTTATTAAAACAGAAATTTTATCTTGAGACCCTCTCCTTAATTCAAGAGGCTCAGGTGTAAGAATCGATAAAGTCTCTAGACATGGATCTCTCTCCATGTTAGTACGGGCGGTTCAAGGGGTTTCAGGAACAGTAACTCGAGGTGTCGTGTCATCCCGACCCACAGCGACATGCAATGTGAGACCGATGAGCTCTTGCGGAAGTACAACTCCACTGGACGGGGTAACGACAAGCTCCCTGTGAGTACCGAAAGTTCATTGACCTTATCCTCCTTTCATCACCATATTTATTAAAATTTCGGGTGTGAAAGGATATTTTCATTATCTCATGGGGTGTCTTGCAAGGATTGAAATAGTCTGATTAAGATGTAGTGATAGTAGCCAGTATAAGGCTTACAGGAAATTTGAACGCGGAAAAAAATTGAAAAATGTGAAAAAAGTACGTGCTTCTTGGCTCGTATCGTTTTCATTTCATAGCACTGAATCTCTTAAATACACTTGCAACATGATTTATTATCATCATTACGCGAACAAGTGAACCTTAGTTAAAATATGTTGTAGGCAGCGACTGTAGCAAAACACAAAAAAAGCTCTAATCTTTGTCACATTAGCTACAATAAACATGTAAAGATGTTGATAGTCTGAACAATAACAATCAATCCAAAGAAGTGGAAAATGGATCTGTGTCATGGCAACAGCCATGTTGACCATTATTAACTATGCCATTATTACATAATTATAATGGCATAATGAACAGTAGCCCTCATATCATACTCAAGTTTAAGATTTAACTCATTTCTTAAGTCAACTCATGATTTTTATAACATTATCATTTGTTTTCATTTCGTCTTTTTTTTTCTATTTCTGAGTGAATCCACAAAACCATAAATGTTTCCCAAAGATGTATCATTTCAATAGATATTCAAGTGATTCTTTCATTTTATTGCTGGAAAAACAAAACAAAAACAAAAACCAATAAAAAAAAAAACTGTTTCCTTCCAGGAATTGGAACACTGTAGCATTCACCAGTGTGACAAATCCAAAATTATGGAACTAAATATGTCGACTACCTACAATTAGATACTTACTAGATTGCCTTTATAACATTGGAACGAAGAGCTCTTTTCCTGAACAATATCAATAACTAGTTACGTTATAACAAAAAAAAAATATCTTCTGTTAAAAGTAATTCATAACGAAGCCCAATTATCAGAGTAGGGTATCCCATATTTTCGCCAATAATCGATATAATATTTGCTTTTAATGTCGCTTTAAAAAATATTCGGCTTATGTGAATACACATTCTTTAGGTAAATAAACATTTTGTATACTAGCTAAATAAAAAAAATACGTTTGAAAAAAAAAAAAAAGGAATCTTGTTTTTAGTACAAAATAATGATTCAGAGTAAAAATCCATTGAAAGTATGACTCGGCTATGAAATGGCAGCAAAACAAACATCAAAATATGTACCATGGTCCTAAATATTTTCTGGCAAAGCCTTAAACCCTCTTACTTTTTTTCCCTTTTATTTGAAAGACTAAAGAGCAAGATTTATTTATTCATTTTGCCAACATTCATTGCCGCTTTTTTCCAATCTATGAATATATCCATGTCATCTTTTGTTGCAAAAATAATAATTTTTCCATTGTAGATTGCTTACACTTAGTCTTTAAATGTTTATTCAATATCATAAAAGGTAATGAGGATGCGACATATATTTCAAAGGCAGTTTGCATCAAACGTTTCTATAAAAATGTTCGTTTTGTAGATGGCCTGAGCATCAGTGTATATCCCGCATCATCAGGGCCTAATAATCTAGAGGAAAAGACGCGGATGATTGCAAAGAAAGATTACATAACGATTTTCTATGTTAGCTTAAACTCGAGGCCTCGATAAACATGAGAGAACTGGCTACTTTTAAGAAAGTTCTCTTTTCTTGGTTTACTTAGATTTCAAGCCGAAGTAGATTAGGATTACTCATTTTGTTACAACCACAAAACTCCTAATCTCCTTTTCAGCGACAATCCTGAATTTGAGTTTTGATCTTTTTTTCCCCCTTACTTTTTCCCCCTTTTTTTGTCTCGCAAAAGAGACTCAAGGCGTGTATTCACTAAGAATTAAACCATCCTTATCAACTGAGTATTTGTATAAGCCGCTACTCTTACCGAGGACGCAAATGAAATTCAAACAAAGTGGTCAGAAAATCTCGGTTTATCAGAATTTGATCGCACTGGGAAGCTCGTCTCTTGTGTCAACAGGCTTAGATTTGTTTTGTCCTGCCAGTACCGATGATTACATTCTCATTTTCTATTAGTTTTTTTATTGCAGTCTACTTTTCTATTAACGTTTTATCACATTTTTCTTTCTTTTTAAATTTTTTTTTCACTTTCTTCTTTTATATAACCGTTTTATCACTTTCTTCTTTTCAATTAGCCCTTTCTATACTTTTCAATATGTGATAGATTTTTGTTACATTCTCATTTTATTACTAAATTTTTAAAACCTGAAGTCTATCGATTAGAGTTCCTTTGCATCATTCAACGCCACCAAAGATTTCATTACGTATTTTATATGGTTGGCTGAGCTGGCTAAAGTAATGACCAGAAAGCTAAATATTAAAAAAATTTAATAATGGGTGTTATCCCAAAGGGCATTTTCAAAAGATCGTCGAAGGTATTTTTTATGACTTGATTCAGTTCAAATAGTTTGAAAAAAATTTATTTGTTGCTAACTATTAAATAACACATTTAAACATTACCCATGAGAATTAATTTGAAATTGAAAATTGGATCTATATTTTCCAGAGTTTTTGTATCGACAAAGGGTTTATATCAAATTCGGGGAAAATGGAGAAAGCTTTTAATTAACCATTCCAGGGAAGAATCGGACACATATGTAATGAAGTTCTGTAGTGATTTTTTTTACAGAAAAAATGTTTGTAAATTCCAAAAACTTTGCAAAGCGTTTTAATATTGTACGATCGGGAGTGCTAATTAGTTATTAGTATCAATGAAAAAAAGCATTTTGTTTAAGATAAGAAAACAGGTCACTTGGCATCCAATTTCCTTACTTTTGAACAAAAAGCCCATTTGTTTCTCAAAACACAAAATCAATGTGCTTGAAATCTTCATTTAAAGGCTGGAGAGGCCGAACTAAAAAGGTAAAAAAAAACTAAAGATAATCTCTTGCGAACAAACCATTATTATAGCAATATTTCTAAGATGGGAAAAATTTCAGCATGATATTAAAACATCATTCAACAATAAGTTTCATATGCCATATTGCATTAAGAAATATTGACAATTACGGGTACTACATAGAATTATTTGCAAATTACTGGAATTATATTTTTGCCCTTATCTCCTTAAATGTAACGTGATAGAAATGTTTACGAAAAATGAAGAGACAAAAGTTTAAAGCACAGAGTATAGGCTTGTAATTAGCGTTTCTTTTCGTTCATTTGTGATCGTCCTCGTTTACGTCTCTGTTGTGATTGGCCATTCTTTGAATCAAGCAGTAGTCAATCCTGTGACAATCTGGTTAATCATTGCAAAACCTAAAACGTAAAGCTTGTTTTGCAAAGTGAGCTTCAGAAAAATGTTCATCATGAGAGATATTCCTTATGATAACAAACTTCGAAAATGCCTTTTACGTTTTGCAATAAGTCGCGCTCCCTTTTTCTTACTAGCTATATGCTAATCTTTAATTGATCAGTTTTTCTTGATTTTGATTTTTCATCTTTTAAAAACCTTTTTTTCTCTCACGCTAAAAAATAAAGAAATATCTGAAAGTTGAACGTTGCCTTTGTCGTACTTTTCTCGAGAAACACTTTTGAGATCAATAAAAGTATTTCATAAAAAAATGGCAAACCAATCCTGTCAATGATCACACTTTGTTTCAAAGACGTGATAACTATTTTCTTCTTTAACTGACACTCTTTTTTTAAGTCAACCTTCTAAGCAAGAAAAAAGACAAAAAAAAAAAGAATCATCATTGAAATGGTGAAATCCTATTTAAACGCTCTGTCAATGGTACTCTCGTAGACAACAACACATTAGAGGAACGAGTTGATATGAAGATAGAAACGCTAGATCTTTTATCACCCTGGATTCTATAACTGCCTCAGATCTTTTATCAGTGCTCTATAACGTTTTGAACGAGCATTTTTTATCGTGCGGTCTGAGGCTCAAATAATGCCAATGGATGAACTTTACATAAACTTTCTTTTTTTTTAAACTCACCATTATGTATTTTAGTTTGAAAGCTTCACTATGTTATCTGTTAACTTTGCTTTGTGTTTATATCCTTTTGTCCTTTGTCTTCTTCTTTTAATCCCCGTGTAATGTTGTCGACCACGTTCTTAGATCTAATTTGTTTTGTTCTCTGTGTTATATTTGATTTTTACTGAGGGGGCGTTTTTGTAGCTATCTTCCATTTAGAAAAAAAAATATTAGACTTAATTATTTAATGTAGCTGTGTGGCTAAAAAAAAACAACGAACAGTAACACAATTAGTAAATCATTATGGCCTAAAAATACCCACACAACAAGGCTCCGG
>JAWDGP010002642.1:237500-260000 GCA_033675545.1 Elysia crispata | reverse complement strand
TAATCGGGGGGAGAAAAACTGATATATTACCAAACTGACAAGAGGAAAACTTACCCTTTAAAACACACAGGGACCTCGCGTCACCTTTATATGATTGTATATGCTTATCCAATGAGTGAGTATAAATCGGTGTACTTTACCATCATTTCTTATCCTACACCTATCATCTCCCTATTGATTTATTTAAAAAAAAACCCTTCGATTCTTCTTTAATATACTTCGCGATAGCTAGGGTACATAAAACTAGCTTACCGCACGGGTGTTTTCTCGGTACGTCGCCGTGAAAGCCTAAGAGGTCGCCGACTCTCATCGGGAGCAATCGCTGCTGACCAATGTTGGGATCAGCTCATTTCCAAGTTAACCTTACATTTCTTATCGACCACACAGCACTTAGCAGAGGCGAACAATGAGTCCCCAGGCACAGTTACTAGGAACCTGGCCCTTTCTCTACCGAGGGAATTTTCTTTAAATCTCGACGTGAATGTATAGAGACCGAAAGTGCAGCTTCTTGTGCATCCTTCATAGAAACCAGCCAGTCAGTAACAAAGCGAGAAGTTAACCATTGCTGGAGTTGGTGCTAAAGACAAATTGATTGTATGATTAGGTCCGTAAATCACACTCTGGGGGATTGTCACACAGTCAAAACAGGTTTGTAAGGTGAAAAGTTACGCGAAAAATCAAATGATCGAAGAATAACTAACAAATGGAAGAAAATTGATTTAAAGAACAAAAAAACAAACAAAAAAAAACTACAAAAAAAAACAGCAATACTACAAAACAAAAACAAAAAAACAAAACAAGAATAAAAAACAAAATGACAACAAAAACAAAGAACAAAACAGTGTGCCCTCTTCAATTTTGTGCATTATGAAAAACATAGTCGGAAAAAAAACCTAACTAACATCACTGTCTAGCGATAACATCAATAAGAGGACATTCTGTAAAACTGAGTTAACCCGTTCACACTAACAGGTACATGAGTAAATCATCAATTTTAGAAGCTGTTCTTATCATTTCAATACATATAAAGGAACACAAAAACAACTGTTTTCAACCATTTTATCCACCAAAGCACTTTTACTCCACTGCTATTTATTGGTCGACATATTTTGTGGATTCCAAAAGTAGTTTTTTTGTCAAGTTTTGTATCCATGCATTCCTTCAGAAAAAGTAGAGAGAAAATATTCTATTCATTTATTTTCGCGATACTTTATTCCTCAACTTGAAAAAAACTTGTGATAAAAAATCTTTCTCAACTGTTTTCCCGAAAAGCAGCTCATCCCTTTCTCCCCTTTTTTCCTACACAAAAATTAAAAACACCTGCTCGTATTTCAGGTAACAGTTCGGCCTAGGCGGGCCCAGTACTGTCCAAACACAGGTATAAAGTTGTGCGGTAAGAAATTATAGTGTTTATAACTATTTTATATTGTTTATAGATTCTTCTAAACTCTCACTATTATGTGAGTATAGATAACACGAATTTCAGCGATAGAGTACTCATCTAAGCCATTTTTGATCCTACCTAAAGGACCTGGTAAAGAGCGTTCGGAAGGATCATGATTCATTCAACTGATCGAGATACGGCGGAATTAGAGTAGCTGGTTTGCTATAACACTGTTTACCTTTATAAAGAATATTTTGTATATTCATGGGGACTATATAAATATTTACGGATATCTGATTTTCATCCGATTACACTGTCTTGTAGGTTTGCAAAAAAAAAAGCGCCTTCTTACTTCTATCCCTTTCTCTGTTAGAGAAAGAAAAACACGCATTCCAAAGTTTGTAACTTATTGGACTGACAGGGCAGTGATAAAATCACCTCGGATCAGATCTTTGTTGGTTTAAAGACTGTCTGTCCCCATTTTTAAAAGAGCTTTAAAAATTCTTTGTTATTCTGGAATTTCTTTCAATAACACTAGTCTGAAAACACAGTTTCTTAAAAGTAAATATAAGGAATTATGAGGCATGAGCGTATCTGAGCCAAGTTTCCACTAAATTGTATTAATATCCTCTTCGTGAGCTTTCAAGCCAACATATGAACGAAATTAAATTTGCGTTTCGTCTAGAATGGCGCCCAGACTGTGAACAATGTTTTATTTATCATTGTCATATTTTGGAACTGCATAGCCTCATTTCAATTTCTTTCTTTCTTTCTTTCTTTCTTTTAATTGATCTAGAACGTTTAGCAGTGGATTCTAAACATCTAATGCTCTATTAACTTATCACATTTCTTGTCTATGCCTATATAAATCACATTCGCAACGTTTATGTAAAAAGATTAATCTAAGTTGAAGATATGCAATTGTTGACGATTGATTTTGGCTACGTTCTCTTTTAATAGCTTAGTCTTGCATAAAAAATGCTGATAAATTTCAACTCAACTCCAGCTGAAATTTCATGCTTTTACTGCCAACTTCACCACATAAAATCTTCATGTATTTCTCAAACATATTAAATCTGCTAGTTATCTTTTTTTTGCGCAAACAAATGATTTTGTGATGTTTGTTGTGATGCTGATAATATAGATAGAAAACAACCAGCCCTTCCAGACATTGAAGAAGTAAAACTAAATGATTCACTTTCCTTGTCATGTTGTATTTAAAAGGAGAAATATTGACCTCATACGAGACGCTTTTTAAATTGTGTATTGTGAAACAAAAAAAGTTTTAAAACAACACGGGAGGGAGGTAAAGAGGGGATCACGGAAAGGAGATGAAAAAGAATTTGATTGCACTGCACTAAAACATTTTGTACGTCCATTATTGCATAATTAGAGCCCCAAGCTTACACGTTCTTGATTTCTCGTCGCGCGCACTTTTATTAAAGAACAAAATTTTTGCAACTGGCTTTCTTTTTACTTTCATTTCAAAATGAAAAGCTTTTAGAATCAGATTAGGAGAAATAAACCTGGCTTTAAATTTGTTAATATTAATATGAAGTCATTTTACCAGATTCTTGGGTACATTATTTTGTGATTTAGATTAGTACAAATGGTACAATAGGAGAAATAAAAGACTCAGAAACTTTCATTTATCCATGTTTTCAATGCCAACATTTTAACCCACAGCAAAACACGTGTGAAAAAGCTTGTATTTTATAGCTGTTGTTTTTTTTTTCACACAACTATCCAGCCCAATCTTATTTCCTACACTAATGCATTTTCGGTCATAGTTCAATAAATTTATAAAACTTCATTTCAAGCTTTTTGACTTTGTCTTGAAGGAAACTTTCTGCATCGGAGCGTGATAATGAAGTGAGACCAGGAACAATAATTTCTACCGATTCAAAAAATGAGGCGGTTACTGCTTGCTTGCGTTTCCTTCCTCCATTAAAATCTGACATGAACTTTTTTTTATTGTACTGCAAAGGCAAATTTATTTCAGTGTAAATTGAAGTGAACAGACGGCTCGATTCATTTATTACAATATCAAAAAAAAAGGTAAAAGAAAAAAGCGGCTCTGAACACTGAGTTTTATACCTCGAAAGGAACATTTCCTATTTTTCCTGTCTCAGCAATACGATAAACATGTCAAGTAGTATTTCTGAACTTATCCATCTTAATTATGCTTTACGGAAGAGATAAAAGAAATAACTTTATATTGTTTACTTTGATGTTGTTTAATTAATCTAGCCATGCGATAAACTATTGCTTTTGTCGGTTTAATTAAAAAACTAAACGTAAAACAAATCAGGAGAAGGCATGTTTATTGAATGTAGTAATCATAATAAAAAAAAAGTCTCAACCGGCATTTCTCTTTGAAAGTGAGTAGTTGTTCACTTTTATGCAGGATGTAGTTTTAGATTTTATAATTATTTCGATTAAAGCTCATTACCTTATAAAAAGATAAATAGAGGTGGATGAATAAAGCTAAAGAAAGAAAGAGAAAAGGAACGACAAGAAGAGAGAAAGTTAGAGAGACAAATACAATGGCAAACGGGAAGACAAACAGACACACAGAAGCAAGATGCTTTGGCAAAGAAAGAGATGGAGTTAAAAAATATAGACGAGAATATAAAAAAAGTCTTGAGTAGTGGTATTTTCTCTTTAAAAAAATCTGCCTAATTCCATACACCAATTTTAACAGTAAAAAATGATGCTAAGTTTCAGTATCAAAGGCCCGCTAGACCTACAGCATGGCTTTCTCACTTGCACCAAAGAACCCCTAATCAAACTGAATGAAGCACCGCCTAATCGATCTTTATAACTTTGGTGATGTTAACCTTTCATCATGCAAATTGGGGCCTTTAATGTTTATTTTTCTTTTTCTGTTTTTTTTTTTTTTTGTATGTTTTGTTTGCGCTTCCATATATTTTTCCGTCAAATACTCATTGACAGAAGAAGGAATAGATAGATAATTAGAAGAAATGAAACAAAAAAAAATTAGGCAGGATAAATAGATATATAGGTACATAATGGATATGATAGATAGAGAGAGGAGATAGAGACAGATGGAGAGAGAGAGAGAGAGAGAGAGAGAGAGAGAAAGATAGAGAGAGATACAGACACAGGCAGAAAGTATTGACATATAAAGGAATATGTACAAGACCTACTTCTCTCTGAAATAAAAAAAAAATAACAAAAAACTAAGAAGCCTCGCAAACAGAAAACTTGTAGCACTAACCTGGCTAGGTGCCCTCAGCTGATCAGATATCCGAGATCAAACTTCGATATAACAGAAAACTTGTAGCACTAGCCTGGCTAGGCGCCCTCAGCTGATCAGATATCCGAGATCAAACTTTGATATAACAGAAAACTTGTAGCACTAACCTGGCTAGGTGCCTTCAGCTGATCAGATATCCGAGATCAAACTTTGATATAACAGAAAACTTGTAGCACTAACCTGGCTAGGTGCCTTCAGCTGATCAGATATCCGAGATCAAACTTTGATATAACAGAAAACTTGTAGCACTAACCTGGCTAGGTGCCTTCAGCTGATCAGATATCCGAGATCAAACTTTGATATAACAGAAAACTTGTAGCACTAACCTGGCTAGGTGCCTTCAGCTGATCAGATATCCGAGATCAAACTTCGATATCGCACCGCGCGCCCACACCATCCAAGCCGTTCTCAGGTTTGCCACGTTTGTGCTAATTTGTTAATAATTTTTCTCGCGCACCTCGCCGGCCGCTTGCAGGAGTCGACAGCCCAACATGCTGGACCCTAACTGGATGTAGGAGAGGTGAGTATTTCGACAGAAGCATTGGAAGATTTCCCATTCATACCCTCCCTTCCTTTTGCATTGCAAATGCTTTGCGACTCACTGGGTCGCGTAAGGCGTTCTCTATCTTGAGAGCTACCCTGCCGCACGACCACGCCGTGAGTCTTGAATTGTCAATGTTCGGACTTACTCCTTCTCTCTCCGTCTCTAATCATTTCTTCTCTATCTTTTTATCCATCAATTATTTGGTTTCATAGACCTTCTATCTTTGTCTTTTTGACTCAAAATTCATTTATCGTCTAGTCTCTTTCAATGGTTTCGCTCTCTCTTTTTTTGCACTTTATCATTCATTTTAGCTAAATCTTCGGAACACTCCTCTTTCTGTCTAATCTTTCCTTCTCTCTCTCTCTCTCTCTCTCTCTCTCTCTCTCTCTCTCTCTCTCTCTCTCTCTCTCTCTCTCTCCCCCCTCTCCTTTTTTGTTTCTTTACCTGACCCCCTCATACCACTTTTTTTCTTTCTTCTATCGTTTTTTTTACAGCACACACTTAATCTCTGCCACCTCTTTTCATGCTGTATTTCCACCTTCATTTTCCCTACCATTCTCTTCTCGCCCTCTTTTGCTCTCTGTCTGAGTAAGATTTGCGAGGATTTCCCGAAGGGATTAAGTCATGCACTCGAGATGCTGTCGATAGGGGTATTTTGGGCTCTATTCTTTTAGCTACAATCGTCTTGCCTGGAGGGGCTCATTTGTTGGAACAGATGATGTTGTCACCAATGGTGGAATAGAAGTCTTTGGAGTAGGAATCAAGCATTCAACCAGACGTGCAATATCTTGTTTTTCTTTTTTCCCCCTTTTTTATGTCTCTTTCGTTGGTGGATTTCTATCCCTGTCTCTATCTCTCTCTGTCTCTGTCTGACGGGCTGGTTCTTCGCCACCCCCCACCCCTCTCTCTCTCTCCATCTCTCCCTCTGTCTCTTCCTATATCTTTGTCTATCTCTCTCTCTCTCTCTCTCTCTCTCTCTCTCTCTCTCTCTCTCTCTCTCTCTCTGCCTCGCTCTTGATCTTGTTATCATTAAGGTTTTTTTTAATGTCAACAAGAGATGTATTAGTGGACTCCACCAATCGTTAATTGAACATTTATGTTAAATGCTTTAAATACTTTTAAAAAATTTTTAGATCTTTAATATTTCATGCTGTAAAAAGTTTCCCCTCGTTACGTCTCTACTTCTTAGATGTTTAGAATCATAATTTCATAGTGAAAACTGAATTTTATATTTCTTGACAGAATACGGAGAAAGCTAAAAACTAGAAAGTCGGGAATGATTACATAGCTTAGAGTACAAGATTAGAAAGAGAAGAATGTAGAGATTGAAAAACAAAATATGTGAAAGAAAAAAGAAACCAACTTTAAAATGCTTTATTCACTTGTTTCAGTTTTTTTTTTTCCTTTTGCAAAATTTAAACTCGATACGATATGATGTTCTTTGCGGCTTAATACCTGAATATCGCAATAAGCAGCAATAGTTACTATTATGGTTTTGACTGATAAATTTCAATGCCCAAATAATTTTTACCATTTAATAAAGACGCACTGAGAGCTAAAAAATAAACAGCAATTCCCACACAAAGTAGAGCTTAGTTCGTCGATTAAAAAGGCAAGAGCTTTGTATAATGTGATACAGCCAAGGGAGCAAATGATTATATACACGAAAAAAAGATAAACATTATAGCTTTCTTAGTAAAATTTCATAATCAACTGGTGTGCTTTATGTTTTGTAAAGTTATGACGTGTAGATATCTTTTTGTTTCCTCTTGAGCTTTATTCAACCCTATCCATTCTGTTTAATGTTCACTTACTTTTGGCAACCATCAATTTCTACAGTTTTTCATTGATTTATGCAGGAAAAGTCTAGAGTTACATCTCTCTCTCTCTCTCTCTCTCTCTCTCTCTCTCTCTCTCTCTCTCTCTCTCTCTCTCTCTCTCTCTCTCTCTCTCTCTCTCCTCTCTCTCTCTATCTTAATCTGTGTACCTATAAACTTTTTTTTTTATCTATCCACCTTGAGTTTGTCTTTATTCCTCTTTTTCTGCTTGCCTATCTGTTTTTTTTATCTGCTTCTCTCTCTCTCTCCCTCTCTCTCCCCCTCTCTCTCTCTCTCTCTCTCTCTCTGTCTACCGGCTTTAAGACACTATGAGGTTTAATGTGGTCGCTCTGCTTTTTTTATCTTGTGTTTTTTAATTCAAAACTGTAAATGTCAAGTTCATGATTGCCCATGCCGAATGCTACCTTGTCAATCCCGCAACTGGTGTACCGTTTAACCCTGTCTGAGCTCGAAATCAAACTTTCTCGAGGTTACACGAGGCAACAGATGATACCTCCGCGCCCGGTCACGATTCACACAGAAACTTCGTCAACAAAACGAGAGCTAAAGACGTCAGATAACGAGAAATCGTATTTGTGTAGAAGAATTCCGATTATCTTTCTAAGCTTTATATGTCTGGACATTAAAGACGCCATTTTTTTAAAAAAAGAAAGCAGCGCCCGAAAAAAAACTTTTTTTTTTCTGTAAAGTAAAATATAACCGTCCGGTGATTTTTCGTTGCTTTGAAATGCATTAAAAAGACTGTTTTCCCTTGGCTTTTTGGATGGTCGTATCAATCTAAACAGGTGTTAAAACATTGACAACTCCCTATGACGTATTGAGTAATAAGTAATAATACTCTTTGGAAAAGAAAACTGCTTTTGTTATGAACACGATCATATCGTCTCTTGAACCCTTTAAACATGTTTCCTGCTATGGAGATGTTCTATGATTTGTTTGCCTCTGTCTTGCACAAAAGGCACCAGCTTTCATCTGGAATGTAAAAGATGTTAAACAAAACATAGCATTATTTTATTATTTTATTTTTCTCTTTTGTCCATTGTAGAGTGATGTGCCCTGAAGTGCCACCCAGAAAAACTTAATGAATTTTTTTTTTTTTTATTTTAATACCTTTCCATTATCTATTTTTCTTTGTCTAATAATCGTCATAAACCTCTAAATCGTTTTTTTTTTCACTTGAAACATAATTCTTCTTCTTCTTCTTCTTCTTCTTCTTCTTCTTCTTCTTCTTCTTCTTCTTCTTCTTCTTCTTCTTCTTCTTCTTCTTCTTCTTCTTCTTCTTCTTCTTCTTCTTCTTCTTCTTCTTCTTCTTCTTCTTCTTCTTCTTCTTCTTCTTCTTCTTCTTCTTCTTCTTCTTCTGCTTCTTCTTCTTCTTCTTCTTCTTCTTCTTCTTCTTCTTCTTCTTCTTCTTCTTCTTCTTCTTCTTCTTCTTCTTCTTCTTCTTCTTCTTCTTCTTCTTCTTCTTCTCCTCCTCCTCCTCCTCCTCCTCCTCCTCCTCCTCCTCCTCCTCCTCCTCCTTCTTCTTCTTCTTCTTCTTCTTCTTCTTCTTCTCCTCCTTCTTCTTCTTCTTCTTCTTCTTCTTCTTCTTCTTCTTCTTCTTCTTCTTCTTCTTCTTCTTCTTCTTCTTCTTCTTCTTCTTCTTCTTCTTCTTCTTTGGTTAGCAAAAACTCAAATTTCTTGTTGTTGTTGTTGTTGTTGTTGTTGTTGTTGTTGTTGTTGTTGCTGTTATTATTATTATTATTATTATTATTATTATTATTATTATTATTATTATTATTATTATTACTATTATTATATTATTATTATTATTATTATTATTATTATTATTATTATTATTAGTAGTAGTAGTAGTAGTAGTAGTAGTAGTAGTAGTAGTAGCAGCAGCAGCAGCAGCAGCAGCAGCAGCAGCAGCAGCAGCAGTAGTAGTAGTAGTAGTAGTAGTAGTAGTAGTAGTAGTAGTTGTATTATTATTATTATTATTAGTAGTAGTAGTAGTAGTAGTAGTAGTAGTAGTAGTAGTAGTAGTAGTAGTAGTAGTAGTAGTAGTAGTAGTAGTAGTAGTAGTAATAGTGGAAGTAATATGGCTATTAAAGCCTGAAAAAGTGCTTGCAATCAATTGTCTTTCTTCGATAAGTATTCATATCATTTTACGGCACAGGGTGATCAAAAGCTCAAAGCTCACACTGTAATTTTCCTCTTTCTGAAGGCTGGAATAGTTATGTGGACAACTTTTACGAAATCAATTGTCCCTGACCTGAAATGGTTTTCATTTAGATTTATTCATGAATTTTGTACCTACTCAAGGATAGTTATTTTCATAACAAGTTATCAAGTTTTTTCAAACAAAGCTAGGCTTATTGGCTGTTACTCTGATATATACACTCTCTCTTTAAACACGCTCAATATAATTGGCATTACTTTATATTACTTTTATGCACTGCCGGTTAATTATTTCAAGAAAAAAAAAGGCAAGCCAGATCATTTACCGTGATAATTTATACCCACACAGACTGAATAGTTATTTTTGTTGCGAAGATGAAACATTCGAGCTCAGGCAAAGCTATGTGTATGATTCCTATCATTGGTTGGCAAAAACGCAAATTATCTTTACTTTCATCCCCTCTTTAATTTCTAAACAGACATGATTCTCGTCTAATGACTATCCGCTTCTAAGGATCTTGGGTTACAGTGCTCGTTAAAGCTATTTCATAAAGTAAAATAATTGGTTTCAAGCATTTAATTTTTTTTTTATTTTAGCTAACTGATACATTCATTTCCTTTAGCATAAAGAAACCAAATGACCTTGGACGAAATGGTCTTAGTTGTCTTTATGTTTTTTTTTTTTTTCGAAATGTCACACCATCTTTTAACCCCCGCTTGATATCTGAAAATTGAGGGAATTTCAAATATTTTATTTGCTTTGCCAGTATTTGCCATTATTTGCCGCGATCATACATATTACCTTATCAGCCGTAGACCACAGCTAAATATTGGCAATCGATCACATTAAATTTTTTTTATGAAAACAGAAAAGTCATAGTCTATGCATATACTGTTTTATAAGGTCTTTGAATCTCCGGCGCCTTGCTAGCGGAGATTCGTTCCGTCGGGCATTTTATTTTTTAACGCAAAAAAGGGCAAGCATTATTGATTCCTTTTCAATCCCCTGATTCGGGTCAGAAGAGTGTGTTGCTTGATACTGAATCAATGTAAGTATTGATGAGCTTAAACATTAAAGAGGCTATTTGACCTTATTAGCAGAATTTCTGTGGTTTTGAATACCTTCTACCATAAAAAAATAAGAAGCTCAATAGGGCAGACACGTTTCAAATCGGTTTGATGCAAAAAGAGAAGATCATGTCTGCAATCACGCAAAGTTTGCAAAACAAGCTTATGCTTCCTTTTTATTCGGCGATCCGCTTGATTTGTAAAAAAAACAAAAACTGGTAGGAGTATGACACACGGCATGCCTTTCTGAAATATTTGAGTTTTTTTTTACATCAATCTAGATCTAAAATCATAAAGTGAAAAAGGTAAAAATCATTATTACGATGACGGACTGGAAGATTTTGTGCCATTAGAACTTGATAACCATAAAAGATAGAGACGTGAAATATCTTTGATAGTTTGCTTATAGTTTGAATAAAATATATCTCAATTTAGGTAAAAAAAAAAAAAACATCAAAAATTAAAATTCGGCCGCCTCTATTCTTCTCTTTCAAAAAACTTTTTTTTAGCATCTATTTGTGAAAGGGCTGCAAGTTATTGCGCGTGTTAAGTTGTATCCACTGGGTTATAAAGGATACTATGCGGTGCATTTTTTAAAGAAGTATCAGATATGACTGCATTTTTATGTCCTTTGTCGCTTTTACACACACAAGATTCCAAAAGAGTTGGTTATTTATGGTGAGCTGAGTGAGCTCACATATACGCAATATATATATACACTTCAAGGAATCATAACACACATGCGAGGATTATCTAAGCTTTCTATTTTTTATGTTTGGTAAAGATAACTTGAAGGAGTTTATTCATTTTTTAAAGTAGCTTAGGTTAAAACAGATAAAAGGTAACACATTTACGAAATTATACAATAATATGTCTAATATGAAACAGTTAGATCTAGACTTCGATTAAATCAAGGTTCATATAGCCAAAGTAATTAGACCTGACATTGCAATGACTTTACGTCATCGGAAAGATAAAAACTGTCTCTCACCTTTTAATTGTCGGTTTAACCAGATCTACGTCTTTTAATTGTCGGTTTAACCAGATCTACGTCTTTTAATTGTCGGTTTAACCAGATCTACGTCTTTTAATTGTCGGTTGAACCAGATCTACGCCTTTTAATTCTCGGTTGAACCAGGTCTACGCGTTTTAATTGTCGGTTTAACAAGATCAAAGCCTTTTAAATGTCAGTTTAATCAGATCTACGCCTTTAAATTGTCGGTTGAACCAGATCTACGCCTTTTAAATGTTGGTTTAACAAGATCTACTTCTTTTAATTGTCGGTTTAACAAGATCTACTTCTTTTAAATGTCGGTTTAACAAGATCTACTTCTTTTAATTGTTGGTTTAACAAGATCTACTTCTTTTAATTGTTGGTTTAATCAGATCTACACTTTTAAATTGTCGGTTTAACTAGATCTACGTCTTTTAATTGTCGGTTTAACCAGATCGGCGCCTTTTAATTGTCGGTTTAACCAGATCTACGCCTTTTAATTGTCGGTTTAACAAGATCAACGCCTTTTAATTGTCGGTTTAACCAGATCTAGATCGAAAAATTGATTCACAAATTGTTTTTTGACATTGTTTGACATGGACCGATCTTTTCTTTTTACAGATCTAGCATTTCTATCTTAATATTACTAACTTTTTACTTTGACAGAAAATCAGTACTTAACTTAGATCAACGCCAGCCAGTTTATATTATCTTTAACAAAATTTATATCATTACAAAAACGTTTAAAATGTAGATAAACACAAATTTAAAGAGTAATAAAACGAGCATTTGCTAAAAACGCAATGAACAAAATTGAATTATTTTTTTTTAAATCAATGTTGATTCACTTATAACTTTATATGTTCGATCCAAGTTGAAACATCTAGGATTGGATTTTACTCGCAAAAAATTTGAATTGAGATCTGTTTGGAAAAAAAAATGGACCCAGAGCCGTGATTGAATATAATTTGAAAACTACTCTAATGTTCAGATCAGGTCAGCATATAGATCGATCTAGGTTGATTTAGGTAAGCCTGTTCTATAAAACTCAAATTCCTGGAAACAATTCTGGCAGTCGCTTATTTTCGTCCCAATCGACTGAAAAAAGTTGATGGAATTCAACTGGTAATATCAATCACACACACAGAGAAACACATATTATTAAAGGCAAAATGTTACGTAACTTAATTTTTTTCCAACGCTTTCTTCATCAAAACACAAACACTAATTGAACAGGAATAAAGTCTGCAGAACTTAGATCTGCTGTTTGTAACTGTCTGTTCAAATGTGATCAACAGAGGAAAAAAAGGAAAATAATGGAATTGCTCTAATTACCCTTAAAAATTCAGTTTTCTCTTCAACATTCGATATCTTTCTCCAGTTATTATTGAAAGGTGAATAAAGATTGTGATATAAGTAATTTAAATTAAAGTAGATATTGTATTAAAAAAAAGCCTCTGATTCTGAAGCACTGGTTCAAGAAGCATATTGTTGCTTTACGACTTTTAAATCGGTAAATGGTTCTTTATAAATTTAAATATAGACAGTGATAATGTATGATGCAAATATATCTTTTCTATGCAATTACCACCTGGAACCATTATGTAAATAGCATATAAATATAAAATAACCAACAAAAAAGACAATTCGAATGGTTTGCAATCGAGGTAAACATTTAAAATGTTTCTATGGCATTTTTTTCCACAGCAAAATTAAGTTAAACATTTCATTCTTTCCTCAGATTGACTACGTCGAATTAAGTTCCAAATATTGACGCTGTTAAAGCTAAAAGTACAGCACTTGTTTGGAAAGTAAGAGTGCATCAATTCCGCTTGCGCTCTATTTTCGCTCTACAACCATACTTTTTCGTTTACACCTCCATTTTCCAACCTCGTAGTAATTTGCCTGATCTTGTTTCTTCCTTGGTGTGTGTTGACCACTTTGGGTAACGAAAACGAAAAAAGTACATTGATATATACTACTATTTTTGGAAGTTCCAGAGTGTTGTGAAAGGGAAATAAAAGAGCATCATTTTGTTTACTGTTAAGTAGATCGGTAAGCTCTGAAATCAACCACGGAACGCAAGCTCCCGCTAGGCAGGAAACGAACCCGTCCAGATTGATGCCAGTCCCAACAATACCAGTACGTAGTCACTGTCTGGCGGCTGGGGCAAGCCTGGCAGCAACAAATCGAGATGATGCACCACACGGGAGAATAATAATAACTTGTTTTCGAAAAAGACACGGTGGTAGGTGATTTGGCAATTTTTTTCCATGCTTTGTGTCTGCCTCGATCTTTCTCTTTTCTCTTTTCACTTTTCTCTTACTTTCTCTGTATTTATATATCTTTGTTTCTGTCCCCCGTCTGTCTGCCTCTATCTATATGCTATCTATCTGTCTAATCTCTCTTTTTTTCTGTATTTTGCTTTTTACCCTTTTCCAACACCTCTCTGTCTCTGTGTCTGTCTGTTAGTCTGTCAGTCTTTTTCGTTTTTCAAACTAAGTTAGATGCAAATCTAGATGTCAACAAACGTAATAGGCCATTTAGCTCTGCAATATTATCCATCTTTAAAATTCTTTCTCCCGAAAAAATTCAATGATTTCTAGTAGCACTCTCTTCACGTTTTTAATCACTAGGTGGCCTTGGAGAAAATTATGCCTTTAGGTTATCGATAGGAGTTCATCACTACTGCTGCTGTGACAGGGACCAAAACACCGCGGGTCATAATTATTATATAACTATGAAACCTTAGGTGGGTCGTAACCAACTTCTGATCATTTACTAGTTTGAGTGCAGAATTCAATTCCATAATATCCAAATAGAATGTATCTGCGCTTTCTACAACTACATTATTTTTTTTAATAACGCAAAATTGGGTTAGACGCAGTGTTGAATAAATGAACGACAGTTAGGTTAAAACGTTTAATAAAAACAAATTGAAATGTACTGAAAAAAACCCCAATGTTTTTGGCAAATGAAATACAAGAACGGTGGAATGGGTGTGAAATTAAATACAAGTTGATGTATTTAAGACTTGAGGGAATTCCACCAAACTTTTCTTTAGGTCTCCATTTATACCTAGATTGACACTTTTCGCGATATTTTTTTCTCTTTTCAGCTTGCAACAATCAAGGATCTTCACATATAACCTATTATGGAGATAATAGTGTGCAAGCGATTAAAGAAATATATATATATATATATATATATGTATGAATATAAATACATACACTTATATATTTATTTTTTTCAAAGTTTGTATTGATGAATTGATAATAACATTTTGTATGCCATAGTATCCTCTACTTATTTTCAATTCCTTAAATCTTAAGTGGCGAATAGAGTGATAACTGGAACGATTCGTTTTTGAGCTTAAGCACGCATTTTGTTGCATTTGGCGTGGTCAGGGAAAAAATCAAATTTGTCGTGCAGTTCATTATAACATTTCCAACCTCTTAAAAAAACTCTTTTTGTCTTTCGATTATTCAATACACTTGTTAGACACACGTATCGAACAATTGAAATCTGAAAAAATTTAAAATCCCCTTGAAGATTCATGACAATTTTAAGCTGTGCTTATCTCTAATAAGCAATCGTCTATTCCAGGCTGCCGAAATTTGGAAAATGCGTCATGTAAATCATTTGGAATGAGTGCTAGAAATGAAGGTTAATCTTTGATGCGATGTGAATCTGCCCGCTCATTTTTACAAATTGTAATGGACTGCTTGTAACAGCTGCACTATAATTGGATGTGCAAAATAATGCTTCCTGTGAAAAGCATTCTTTCCATGCCATGAATTTCTGTCCTTTCTTCCGTTCTCATGTGGAAGAAAATCATAAACAAGATTATCTTTTGAAAAATTGAAACACATAAAACTATAACGTCACCTTTGTCGGCAAATCTTTATGCGCTCTCTCTCTCTCTCTCTCTCTCTCTCTCTCTCTCTCTCTCTCTCTCTCTCTCTCTCTCTCTCTCTCTCTCTCTCTCTATCTATCTATCTATCTATCTGTCTATATCTCTCTCTGACTTTCCGTCTGCCTCCACTCTCTATTTCTCTGCGCAATCTCCCTGCAGAATTTAAAAGAGAAGAAAAACAACTTATAGAACTAAGGTCATATTACCAGGAATATGGTATCGATTTGGTGGAAAGGGAGAGAATTAGGTAGCCTTTTGTTTAAACAGGTAACAAGTCGGTAGCCGCTATAGAAACGGTAATTGGGAAACTTGAGTGGTGAGCTGGTGTGGATGAGATTGGGGCTGGCGATCTACGGTAACCAACCGGAACTCTCACTGATAACACAAGTCCACAGGAAAGGGTTTTAACAGCTAGCATCACCTAAGAGAAACTGAATGACGGATCCTAATATTAGTACAAGCAGTAATGGGAAAAGTTTTATCACAAGAACAGAGCGTCAAGTGCTACTAACCGAATATAAATATCAAGAAATTGGCACGCTCAATCATGATGCTGTTACTTAAAGAGCTTTTAGGACATAAGTGGTCATTTTTCGCATTGTATTTAAGTGTTCGACGATGTTTAGGTCCAAACACGATTAGAGTCAAAGGAATTATTAACATATGTACTGATGGAGCATTCCCGTAATTGAGAGAATATTAGCTCTATAGCGACATCGTTAATACGTTATTTAGTCCCATTTCAAGGTCCATTTCCTGCTCTGTATTGCAGCCTCCCATATGTATGTTACCATTAAGTGTAATAAATCACCGTGGGAAACCGAAACGGTCACAGAGATTACTAATTGGATCATAATTTCCCAGTTCGGAAAGCTATACAACATGGATTTAGTCCACACGCACACTTGGCCCTCTCATCGAGAACGCTGAGGCAATATAAATCTCCCTGTCAATCTTATAAACAAATCGTCCATTGCTTATAAATATCTAAACGTTTTTTTTTCCTTAACTTTGCCACCCTGATCTATGATTTCACGTGAAAATAATTATAGTTAAGATTTCAAAAAACGTGTTTGAAGGTCAAGATTTATTAGCTTTAGATGTCCAGGTGTTGTTTTTTTTTTAATTTTCAATGAATAAGTACTGATGTTCATTCCTTTATATGATTCACTAAAATGTGTACAGAAACTGTATTTTAATGAGACAAGTTTTCTGTCAATGACCGATTACAATATTTAATAATACAGTACTGCTCTTCTTTTTTGCCTGAAAGCTACAACATAGAAAAAAAAAAACGCCCAAACATATTTTCTTTTTAACATCTAGTTTTGAAAGGAATTGATACACATTCATATAACACAAAGGAGAAAAATAGTTAACAATGAGCTGTTCACAAATTACAGCAAGTACATTTCTGTTAAGTGTTTGACAAAAGAATTACAAAGATTACCTTGTGACAGACACAATGCATTGTAGCTTGCATATACAGGACATGTTTTTTAGTGCTTTCACTTTGGCGAAAAAATGTACTTTTGTAACTGCTCTTTTGTGCCAAGGCGAAATTACTTTGTATTTAAGATTTATACGTAAAAGTGGTCCTAGTTTTTTTTTAAATAAAGCTTAAAAAAGGAAAATTGAAAAAGAATGAATTAATCTAAACCGTTAGCTGAGTTTGCGAATTTTCTCAGAAACATTAGGCATGGGACTTTTTGTTGGTCTGAGTGAAAGAATCTAATATTTTAATTCGAGGAGACGAATCAATCGGCTTATCTCAATGATTTGACTTCTTAAAGGATCAGGTTTCCCATACAGAGAGAGAAAGAGATATAGAGACAGAGACAGACAGAAAGAGATAGAGAGAGGGGTTGGAGGCAAACAGACAAAGACAGTGCTAGTCATCGAAATAGAAGAAGAATGAAACGAAAAATCAGCGAGATGAGAAAAGAGAGAGAGAGAGAGAGAGAGAGAGAGAGAGAGAGAGAGAGAGAGAGAGAGAGAGAGAGAGAGAGAGAGAGAGAGAGAGAGACAGAGACAGAGAGACAGAGACAGACAGACAGACAGACAGACAGACAGACAGAGACAGAGACGGAGAGACAGACTGAGAGAGAGATGCAGAGAGAGAAAGATAAAGATCGATAGATAGATAGATAGATAGATAGATAGATAGCTAGATAGGTAGAGGGAGATAGAGAGAGAAGAGAGAATATGAAGTAGGTGAGGGCAATGATGACGAGATTTCGCCAGAACCAGGAAAGGGAGGCCCATTCTTGTGCTATAAGCTTCTGCAACGGAAATAAGAAAATGCTGTAAAAATTCGCAAAACGTTTTGCCATTTAAAAGATATTTTCTCCAGACAACCGTCTTTCCTTCATCGAGTTTCCAAAAGTTTTTTAACCGTGTATCCATCTCTCCTCTCTTTGTTTTCAATCAACTTGGCCCATGTTTTCTCAACATCAACACAACTCCACTTAATGCTCTAGCCTTGGACTCTAATAGTGGTTTTTCTTTTTCCCTTTCTAAATATTTTATTGCCCTAGTTCTGAAGCTGCTCTGCCATTCTTTCTTCAACTCATATGCCAAAGGCAATGCTCTTTAAGCTTTAATAAATCCATTTTGTGTACCTTATTTCCTCTTATTACCCTTGCTGTTTTTGACATTTGCGTTTTTTCACTCTTTGTTCAGAATTCTAAATTAAATAATCCCAAAGATATTCTATTCTTTGGATGCGCAATTTTAGTGCAAATGTTCTTTATAAGATTGTGATTATTGCACCACTATTACTATTGTTCCGATGTATTGGGTGCGCTTTTTACGTCAGTAACCATGAATTAGCAATGCGCTATTAGATAAAGTTGAAAAAAAAACTCATCCCAAAAATGAATGAAAACGACATTTCTCAAGTTATCAAACTATAATTACGTATAAAGTACTTAAAATCTTAATTATGACACATTTATACCGACTAGTACAGTCATGTAAAATAAACTGTCACTAAATCAAGAAGTTTCTTTCCTTCCCTGTGCCTTTTGTAAAGTATTTTCAACTTATACTCCTTATTTCAAAGGATTTCCATGTTGATTTTGTTATTAATATTTTTTACGCTTTTTTAATTATTTACTTTGTATTATTATCACTATTATTTTTATTGAGAAAGAGGATTACATCATAACCATTGTGTCTGTCAGAATGATTGGCATTGCGTCAAATAAAGCGGATTTCAGGGGAGGCAACCAATTAGACTGGAATCTTAGAAATCCCGCCACTGTTTCCGGACTAAAAGAGACATCCACTTGGCACTAAGGAAGAACGTTAGACGTTACGCCACAGAATCTCAGCCCGTTTATTTACACACAGGGAGCAAGGCTTGGGTCGTATCGATTTCCCACCAGATAGGTTCTGACTTGGACAGTTTTACCTCAAACCGCTGTTTGACTTTCATTAGCATTCTATGTGGGATAATCGTCTCAAAGGTTTGATTTTTTTTTTCAAAAAGGGTACATAACTACTTTGAGGACGGAACAGTTTAACCAGATTTTTATATCGTTTGGTAATACCTTTGATTTGGATTACTTATTTGAATTAGGACAAACAATACTTTCTTGGCTATTTCTGAGACTTTTTATTTGTGGAAATAATCCGCTGTGACGCATCACACTCCGAAGACATATGAAAATGTCATTAGTGGTAAGGTGTTTGGTTATCCATTCTACATGGACCGATAATTAATAAAAAAAAATTGTCAGCGAAGAATCCATAAATAAACCCGTTCAATAAATCGTACCTCTTTTAGTGCAAAATGTAGAAAAAATTTAGGCAGGCCTACATAATGACCTATCTGTAGGGTAACATATCTATAGGAAAATGGTTCGGGCTGGCCTAATTTAATGCATCCCATATCTTTCTTTGCATTGGATAATGTATGCGTGTAGCCATACAAGATCTCCTGTTTCGCTTTATTTACATTATGATAGCCTTTTTCTCGAGTACCATAACCAAAAATTTTTTTATCGGTCTCGAGTTCGATCTCTTTATATGATTATCATTAATCATATACTGACTTAAGCCTTTCCAAATCTTCTCCAATAAGATTGAAACAAGGGTGTGTACTTAACATCCTGTTTTCTTTGCTTTCTCATAATTGGCCAAACGAGGTCTCTCGCCGATAAACCCAGTTCCCTGCTCTGGCCAATGTTGACAAGCAGGGAGAACCCAAGCTGGGCTGGGGGCTGCAAACTTGGTCACTGGCTCGAATCGATTAAGATAATGGTTGCAAACATCTGGTTCCCAGAACGCTGGTTTCTTCGCTCAACTATTTTCTCAAATCTCGCACCCATGTTAGCCTAAGTTCTATCTTTTTTTCTGTTGTGGCCATGAACGGCCAGCGATGTGAGCTATTCGTATACAAAATGCTACTTTAAATGCTCTTTATTGCTATCTGATTTTCCTCGAGTTTAGCTCTATGGTTATTTTCATAAGATTCAGCCCATGTTTATTTTGACTTATGTCTTTTCTTTTTGTTCCTCCAAATGACCGTATTTAACACAACAGTAAAATTTATTTTCTTAGGATCTCCATCATTCACTTATTATTAGCAGTCAGTAAGATTGCCTTCTTTAAGTACAATGACTCTATTTACTCACAGCTTGCTTTGGGCGCTGCTTCTTTTATTGCCAATTAATAATGAGATTTTATCATGTAATCTGGACCACATCAGCTTCTCTTAATGGCATGAATCCTCGAGAAACAAGGTAAAGAGGCTGATGGCTCCATGTGCATTTATAGCTCACTGCGTGGGAAGAATCAATAAATGATAAGTATTCTCACGTGGTAGAGATGATCATTCAAGAGCAATATTTGTACAAGTTGGTTTTAGATCAACCGGAATCGCTTTGAATTAAACAACGATTGACGAACTTCAGCAATATATTTTTCAACTCTCTCTAGTCTCACCACAAACTGACGATGAAAGAGTATCGAAACTAGCAATTTCTATTAACTTCCCGATTAGCCTAATAATAATTATTACGTATATATAATATACTTTAATAGTGACATATGGGTAATACTTCTTATCAAAGGCACCGACGTGTTCAGAAATTTAAGAAAAAAAATGAACAAGCTCCCGACTCGGATATAAAATATCGTCGCCGATATAAGTCAAGAAGAGGCTACAATGTTTATTTGATCGATAATAATTATTTCTAATCGTTTATAGTCGATTGGTTAGAAATATAAGTACCTTTATGCAAAAATGATATTAGTTACGGCTTAAAGGTGATATATATATATATATATATATATATATATATATATATATATATATATATATATATATATATATATATCAGTTCAATAAAATATATCAATTTGTTATTAATTTAACTAAGTAGTGCTGTTTCCGGACATATGAATGATGTATCTTAAATGATTTTACTTTGGATTTTAAGTTGCATTTTGTTTATGTTACAATTCTAGACTAGAACTACTCCACCATTTAAAAAATTCATTTAAATTAAATGTGTCCTCAATAAAATTTAGCCACTCTCGTCAATACCTAAAAAATTATATTCCTGAAAACATTTCTTTTTTTATATTGAAAGAGCCTAATTTGAAAAATTGAATATCTGATAATACAGATACATCAATTACCAGATTTCTGAGTATACACATTTGATTAGCTTATTATCGCTTTAACAAAAAATTGATTTGTTGATAACTGTAACGTATAAGTTTGTCTATAAATAAAAATGAGAAATGTGGAAAAAAACTTGCAGAGGAAATAGGAAAAACGTATTATTAAAATACTAGGATCTTAATCAGTCGAAGTGTTTGCGTTAACTTTTATTCTTTATCGGTATGTTCCAAAGTTGTGAAAAAAGTATTATCAAGCTGGTATCTAAAATTCATTTTTTACTCTCTCCTTGATCTAAGTTGTGACAAATATATCGAACTGAAAGTTTGTGGATTTGGCTTACACATTGTAATAGTTTCAAACTTGAATGTTAATAGAAAAAAGTATTCCATACCGAACTCTAAATTTATTTTTTGTGTCTTGAATCTTTTGAGATTACATAACTGGAAAGGTTATTGTGCACAAGTAAGTATCCACCTTGGTATATGTAATAAATATATAGGATGTGCAATCTACATCAAAATATTTCATTAAGTTCTAAAAGTCCTTGAAGGCCTTGAAACAATCAACTTTAGTAATAAAAGCGTGGTTGCAGATTAAAAACAAAAACTAACGGAATCTAATCCTTTCCTACAGAGGTCAAAGCTTTGAATTTTCATTGATTTTGAGTCAACGAGAAGCAGGTGAGCCCTAGACCAAACAATGGCTTTCTGGGTAGATAAATCGACGTTAGTTTATGAATTTTCTACTCTTAAAAAAATGGCATTATTCTTTCTGTCCGCAAAATAATTATGACGCCAAGCCATATTATTTAAGGGTGTATATGTGTGTGTGGGCAGATGGGTAGACCTCAAATGAATTTTATTGGAAAATAACATTTTTAAGCGGAGAAGTCCAAGGGGGCTGTAAGAGTCCATTTATCTTTCTCATCGTGTATCCCCGGCTATTTTTTCTCAAATCTCTGACGCGCAACTTTTCTAACAAAGAAGCATAAACTAACTCCCAGAGATCAGTATGTAGTAATAATTCTCGAGCTCTCAAGATTAAAGAGTGCTTGTATTCGTCGAGCCTCTTTTATACCCTCATACTCAAATATAGATCTCTGTATGAACGCTGCTTCCGATGTCCTTTACTCTGTCGAAGCTTGCGAGGATCTGTTTACTTCATCTTACATTGGAAGCCCCTGAAATTGGATTATTTACGGATATATATATATATATATATATATATATATATATATATATATATATTATAAATGTATAAAAACAGGAACAAAGAAATAGGGATGTATGCATGGGAAAGTTGGGCAAAGAAAATGGAAAGTGAAAGACGAAGTAGGGAAAAAAAAAAAACCATTAGCGATGCTTATTTCCTTTGTCATCTACGGGGTTAAAAAAAAATCCCATTGGCACCTAAAGACAGATTAAAAGATTTAAAATAGGTGTAAAAAACAAAAAAAAAATAATAATAAAGAAAAAAACAAAACAAAAAGAAAGTAAATTGTAATCCGTCACTCTAGATCTTCAAGGTCTTACAAGCACTTAAAACTAAATAGTAAGAACTAACTCCTTTTCTAAATTTTCATGACCTAGTAAAAAAGTAAATGGCGCTTAAGCCATAAAAATTCTCTCTCTGTTCTTATCTCTCTTTCTCTCTCTGGCAAACCCTCTGTATATCTATCTGC
>JAWDGP010002642.1:215000-232500 GCA_033675545.1 Elysia crispata | reverse complement strand
AAACGTCCTCTAAATTTCTCTCAGAGAAAAACAAGAGAAGAATAAAAGCCTAAATCATTGTGTCTGCATTTCTTTTTACAAAACAAAAGTTATCCAAACAATCACTTAGATTATTAAAGCAGATCCAGATTACACCAGACCAGAACCTAGGCTCAGCAAATTGTAAGAATATACCCCTACACTTAAATGTTTGATTCTCAGAAAGCGTCTGTCTCTGATCAATGGGAGGGGTCATATTGCTGAACAAGTTCTATGAATCGGGGCCAGCTTACAGTGGTCACTTTACATCAGGGCAAGATCGATGAGACGAGATGGAGAAAAGGTCGAAATAGGAGAGAATGACTCGGGATTTCCGTTCAATATCTTTCATTTATTCCTATAGAAACAGATGCCGTTTTGTTGGAGACCAATCTTGTTCGTCTGTCAAATACTGCTCCCATTTAGACGTGACAAAATGGGAAAGTCCGGGGCAGAGGCAGACTATTAATTCAGGAAGTGTATTCTCTTTTTGTCGATGTCGAAACCATGAAATATAAAGCAGTCACAAGTTTTGGTTCAACAAAATTAATACAGACGCACCCAATGTAATATTTCAGGGATCGAATGGGGATGATAATATCGAAAGAGATGCATGATTCAAACATTCGTGGGTTTTTTTTCCGTGTCTGTGTGTATTCGCCAAGATCTTTTTAAAGCTGATTTGCGCTCACACTTAACGATCTGTACACATTTGGTACTTTTGGTTCAAATTCATGAATTTGTAACAGAATATATACTAAAATTTCTTTGATTATGAAGGATACTGCGTGCAAAATTAACTTTATATAATAATGGTTATACATGTGAAAATTAACTTTATGCAAATAGAATGACACGTATCAGATTCAGAGAATGATCAAATGAAGTGGTATTTTGTACGCGAAAAATATGTCAAATATATATGCGGCAACACAGCGCTACAAATATATTTTTGGTTCATGAAAATAAACAAAATGTTGAAATCAGCATGGTTACATCAAGATGAGATCAGTTCAAACTCAAGAAAGTGTTGAACACACAACTGTTTCAGCGCAAGAAGACAGCATAAAATTGCATTAAGTGTCACACAGGAGTGTCCCAGCTAGAGGGGACAGGATAAAATTACATCAAGTGTCACACAGGAGTGTTCCATCAAGAGGAGACAGGATAAAATTGCATTAAGTGTTACACATGAGTGTTCCATCAAGAGGGGACAGGATAAAATTGCATTAAGTGTCACACAAGAGTGTTCCAGCTAGAGAAGACGGGTTAAAATTTAAGCAAGTGCTGAACACATAACGATTCTAGCGAGAGGAAAAAAAAACAGGTTAAAAGTGAAGCAACTATTCAAATTTTTAATGCCTCTGCTATGCACAACAGCAGCCGCCAAGAGCAAAAACAGATTTTCTAAACTTGATTATAAGGATCAACCTATAACTCCAGTATATAAGACTGTAATTAAAGCAAGAAAAGACAGGTTCCATCAAGATAAGACATGTCAACAGTGAAGCAAATGCTAGACACAGCTTTCAAAACAAGAGACCAGTAAGAACTGAAGCAGTCAACATTTTACCGGAACGATGGATATAAAGCTTTTCTCAACAATCGAGTTAAAAAAAAATCTTATTTTCTGCGCTTGGTGCTTGCTGTTGCGCATACCAGAGGAATAAAAAATTAAATAATCATTTTGGTTACAATTTTTGTCGTGGTAGAATATTGTTTTTACCAAGTGAAATACATATGAGCTTTCTGCATGGAAAACGACTCTTAATTTATTATTTTTCACATGTGGCAGAGACTCCAAGCAAATGCCCTTATTTTTCGAAAGTATGTTATAATCGAAATGGTTAAATTCAACTCAGGAAAAATAAAATAAAATACTTGTTTCTTTTTTTTAATAAGCTGTATTTATTTCAGCAATTAGCTCCAGCATCTTACACACTATGAGTGGTTTCAAGGTCTTCAAGGCTTGACAATTCCGATGTTTCTGATCAACTTTTCAGTTCCCATCATGCGTGTGTGGTCACTATTACACTAATTCGCAAAGAGATTTATTTATTTAAATGGAATCAAACTGTTTCCTCTGAAATAAAAAAAAATCTTGTAGATCTAACCAAGAAAAAAATAGGTTAACCTCTTTTTCTGATAATGGGAAATATAGAAAGAAAGATAGAGAGGAAGAGAGGTGAAAACAGAAAGAGAAAGTGTGTGCGCGCACACGTGTACATGTGAGAGAGAGAAGAGAGAGAGAGAGAGAGAGAGAGAGAGAGAGAGAGAGAGAGACTGAGAGAGAAAGAGCTAGAGAGGGAAAGAGTGAGAGAGAGAGAGACTGAGAGAGAGGAAAAGAGAGAGATGAAGAGAGAGAGAGAGAGAGAGAGAGAGAGAGAGAGAGAGAGAGAGAGAGAGAGAGAGAGAGAGAGAGAGAGAGAGAGAGAGAGTTTCTAAAGACGAAGCAGAGATGGATATTTTTTAAGTAATGAGGTCTTGCTATTGGAGGGAAAGTTTTTCTTTCTCCCCTGATTATTTACTTGAGATCATTCTTCTTTTAAGCATTTCAAATTAAGAACTTCATTCTCAAAATTGATACAGTTATCTACTGAATCAGGAAAATGAGTGCTAACATAATAGAAAGAAAAAAACTAGATTGTATAAACCCAGTTTGTTTATACGCAATTTCTATAAAATTGGACCTGCAGTTTGACTTTTTTGAAACGAGACACGCGTTGAAGCTGTTGAATCGACTTCTTAAGAAACCGACATAGTTTGAGTCAAAATATCGATAAATGCTAGTGGGTCTTAATTGATTTAAGCTTTTATTACAGAGTTTGTTTCGGTCATTGATTTATCTCCAGACTGGTGTTGAAAATGGAATCGATTGCAGACTGACGATCGGTGTTCACTATTAAGGTGGTGACTATTTAATTTCAGGCTCTCTATCTCAAACACAGTGAGAGACCATGTTTAGTTAAGAAAAACAAGGTAAGCCCAACTTACTTCATTTCGAATTCACATATCAACATTTTTTTCACTGCTATAATTCAATGATCATTGATATTGAAACGATTATAAAAAACGATTTACTGAAACTGCATTCCACATTGACTAGAGAGTAAAATAAACAAGACCAGCCTAAGGGTAACCGTAATAATGAAGTCTAGCGGTCAAAATGTGAGCCAAGAAATATGACGCCCGCCATTAAAAAATCGTTTCTCTCTGTTCAGCTAGATCTATGTCAGTTTTACAGGTGGTCGCGACACCAGGTAGTTGTAAAGAGTGGGTATATTTTAAAGAAATTGCATCGTATATTATAAAGTTACAAATTTCGATAATTAGATAGAACTAGTAAATGAATGGGGAAGCAGGGAAGCTCTTAAGATGATTGGTGAACATCTCTCCCAAAGCGAGGAAATTCCAACAGAACCAATATCAGACTTTGTTGTGTCTAAAGGTAGGCAATAATAACTACATGTATGTCATTTTACAAAAATTGTGAAAAAAAAAATAAGGTTTATGGGAACTCGACATTGTTGATGCTAGAGTCATGCTGTGCAACTTTTCTCTTGTCTGTCTCCGCCACGCCTCTTACGGTATAACTTGATTACATAATTCTCTGAGTAACGCTAAAAAGCCTCAGCATTACTCAAGCAAATAAGATTCCAACATGTTGTCTTTGCTGCTTCTTAAAGCATAATAATAAATGGTTTTGTGTGTGTGTGTGTGCAAGCAGTCTATACAGCAATTATAGCTACTTTTCCGGTCTCGCTTGTGGTTGTTTATGAGGCATCCAAATATGCTCAGTGATCCTCAAAAGTACTATGCTAATCTCATATTTCTCATGTCATCTGCAGCAAAGAAATTTGTTAACCATCTCTTGTAATAGGAATGAGGGAAACCCTTCCAAGTCACAAGGTCAGCCTCACCTGTCTCATCCAAGCTGTTGTATTTTTTTCCACCCTTTGACGACCATGATAAGGTTGGACTGTTCAAGAGTCACCGTGTCGTCTATGGTAATCGTGTTCAAAGTATCACGTTGATGATAATTTGATAGAAAGGATAAATAAATTTTTACAGGCTCAGCCCGACATAAGATCTCATGTCAACATCCTGTTTGCTAACTGCTTTATCAAATTACTGTATCTAATTAGTGTTTCAATCTTAGAAGTAACCACAATAAAAAAAATGATTCATCTGGACAAAAATTCTAAATGATATTCTGTTGCATCTTTCACTTTATTTGGCGTGTTAGTAAAAACCGGCAACGTCTAGGTCTTTGGGCTTCAAAGAAAAAAATACAACTTCATTTGTGCATAATTATGATCTGATTGCAATTTTTTTTTTTGCTTTGTGGGTTTTCGCTTTAACCAACGGTAAATGGCAAGTCAACAATAACAGATAAAAAAAGTGTTTGATTTCGCAGTTTCTTCTTTCCCGTGTTTGCGCGTGATTGAGCGACTGCGTGTTTGTGAAATTGCTCTTAAATTAGTCCCCGTAACTGGTTATAACTGGATGTAAAGATAAAATCTAAGCTCTATGTGTAGATTGTGTTCTCCAAAATTAACATTTCTCTGAGAAGACGTTTCACTTCCTAAAGAACTAAAATGTGTACTTGCATTTCTAGTTCTAAATGATTTCAGTTTTCATACAGTTTGTCTCTGTATCATTTCCTGCGTTTATACGGGTAAAGCTGTTACGGATTTCTCACTTGGTTCAGCATTTATTACGCACATCTCGATTGTATACTTTCAGTTTCTTGATTTCTCGTGGGGGGGGGGGGGGGGGGGTTTATTTTACGGGGGAAAGGGGGGGGGGGGGGTATTTTTTTTTTTTTTTTTGTTTTTTTTTGCAACATAAATTTGCGCATGTCAGAGAGGATTTTTCCCTTCATGTTTCTCTTGAGTAATAACTAAGCACATTCCCTCAAAAATTTCAGCCATCATCAACAACATCTCAATTTTCCCACCTGTTAATCTTTCTCCAGAGGAGGGGAAAAAGGCTAACATTCTGTCACATTCTTTTGCGATGAGTTTCGTCATGAAGAGGCGAGTAGAGATTTCTATGTTTAATTAAATCGTTTTTGAAATATTTTTACTCCTCTTATGAGTCCTTTGGTGTTGCTAATTAACAAATGAAGAAAATAACATGCGTTTTTAATTGAACCATATGTGCTTACAAAGACATTCAAGTGTAGTCTGTGGAGCATGACCATAAAACAAAAAAATATTCATAAGCTAAAACGAAAATAAGTAGAAGAGTGTAACTTTGTTCTTCAAAGTAGTTAAAGGTAGGAGTGAAAAGAACTATCTTTTTGCGATTGCAGTGCGAATTTTTTTCACACCTATAGGGTCAATAGAAAACATAATCAATGTAAAAGAGAAATGGAAGCTCACAAAAAAAGCCAAATTAGTATTTTAAAATCGATGCGAAAATGTGGCGATGTGCGAATGCAGAAAATGTAATTAAAAAGAAAAAAAACCAAGGATATTTTTTTGGCTCATATCCAACCGATAAACAAGTACAAACCCTGGCAGAGACAGATCCTTGTTTCTCACTTTATTTTTAATTCAAGCAACCTTGATGCAGAATCCCATAGCCCGAACATGGTGTTACAATAAAATTAAAAAGAAAGCTCTTCTATTCCAAAGATATAAAAAAAAATGGGGGAATGAATCACGGTTGAGACAGGTATGTCGGAACTAGCTAAATCACTGAGAAGACATGTTATCACTTTTCACAAGCTTTTTGTGGCACTCACAAAACTAATCTTCACTGTATAGGCGAAGATGACACCTTGAAGCTTGATGACTCGATATTTTATTACGGAGTCACACGGCAAGACGTCAGTCTCCCTGCACAAACAGATTCTTGTTTTATTTAATTTTTTAAAAAATTTGCAATGCTTCGAGGCAGAATGGTGAATATGACTATGGCGATGACTAATACGGAAACCTTATGGAATCGAGGTCTTGCGTGTGCAGAATAGCCTTGAAAACTTTCATCTCCAGTAACCACACTGTTTCTGTCCGTTTTTTACCAGCGGTCAACTTACTGATATTGCAATACCAAAATTCTTCTTCTTCTTCTTCTTCTCCTTCTTCTTCTTCTTCTTCTTCTTCTTCTTCTTCTTCTTCTTCTTCTTCTTCTTCTTCTTCTTCTTCTTCTTCTTCTTCTTCTTCTTCTTCTTCTTCTTCTTCTTCTTCTTCTTCTTCTTCTTCTTCTTCTTCTTCTTCTTCTTCTTCTTCTTCTTCTTCTTCTTCTTCTTCTTCTTCTTCTTCTTCTTCTTCTTCTTCTTCTTCTTCTTCTTCTTCTTCTTCTTCTTCTTCTTCTTCTTCTTCTTCTTCTTCTTCTTCTTCTTCTTCTTCTTCTTCTTCTTCTTCTTCTTCTTCTTCTTCTTCTTCTTCTTCTTCTTCTTCTTCTTCTTCTTCTTCTTCTTCTTCTTCTTCTTCTTCTTCTTCTTCTTCGTCTTCTTCTTCTTCTTCTTCTTCTTCTTCTTCTTCTTCTTCTTCTTCTTCTTCTTCTTCTTCTTCTTCTTCTTCTTCTTCTTCTTATTCTTCTTCTTCTTCTTCTTCTTCTTCTTCTTCTTCTTCTTCTTCTTCTTCTTCTTCTTCTTCTTCTTCTTCTTCTTCTTCTTCTTCTTTCTTCTTCTTCTTCTTCTTCTTCTTCTTCTTCTTCTTCTTCTTCTTCTTCTTCTTCTTCTTCTTCTTCTTCTTCTTCTTCTTCTTCTTCTTCTTCTTCTTCTTCTTCTTCTTCTTCTTCTTCTTCTTCTTCTTCTTCTTCTTCTTCTTCTTCTTCTTCTTCTTCTTCTTCTTCTTCTTCTTCTTCTTCTTCTTCTTCTTCTTCTTCTTCTTCTTCTTCTTCTTCTTCTTCTTCTTCTTCTTCTTCTTCTTCTTCTTCTTCTTCTTCTTCTTCTTCTTCTTCTTCTTCTTCTTCTTCTTCTTCTTCTTCTTCTTCTTCTTCTTCTTCTTCTTCTTCTTCTTCTTCTTCTTCTTCTTCTTCTTCTTCTTCTTCTTCTTCTTCTTCTTCTTCTTCTTCTTCTTCTTCTTCTTCTTCTTCTTCTTCTTCTTCTTCTTCTTCTTCTTCTTCTTCTTCTTCTTCTTCTTCTTCTTCTCCTTCTTCTTCTTCTCCTTCTTCTTCTTCTTCTTCTTCTTCTTCTTCTTCTTCTTCTTCTTCTTCTTCTTCTTCTTCTTCTTCTTCTTCTTCTTCTTCTTCTTCTTCTTCTTCTTCTTCTTCTTCTTCTTTTCTTTCTTCTTTTCTTCTCTTCTTCTTTTTCTGCTCCTTCTTCTCCTTTGTTTCTCTAGGAACAAATAATACAAACTTTCTTTATCTATATCTGCCTGCAGCCAGTCAGCAAAGTTCTTTCCTAGTCTTACCCGCCTCTCTCATACCCTACTCCACAGTCCATCTCCATGTCTTCCTCGCATCTTCTTTCATGGTCACGCCCATGTCAACGCGTCGTGGGAAGTGTCGCTCTGGTCGTGCCTATTTAAAAGAATTGGTCAATGTGTCAACCCTCAGATCACGCAGCTTCACTTTGCTATGCTGCTTTCTGGTTGGTGACATAATGCTTCCAATGAAACCTTTAGAATAGAAAGGAAGCATCTGTATTTGGTTCTCTATGTCTCCAAAGCGGATGTGGCATTATTAAATTACAGTCAAGTTTTGGTTTGAAGACAGTTTACATCCCGAAGACTTTCAGCCTTCAGGACCACTAGTCCTATCCTGGTTGGGATCTCCTATTTGGTGCTGCTGTCTCCTAATATCTCAAACACTTACCTGCTTAATTATCTTGTTCTTGTCTGGACGGATCTTAAGCGCAACTGTGCTGATAGTTAGGTCTGTTCTTGATCTTTTTTTTTAATAACTTTCAGACGGTAATGTGGGAAAAAATAGTTTCTTTCCTCTCGCTAGGATTCTTCTTTATAACAAAGTTTTTTATTCATACACACGCAAACTTATATATATATATAATATATATATCAGCATAATGCTGAACTTTTATATTAAAGGGAACTTAAATTGAGCAAAAGACTAGATTACTTATTATTATACTCTACACTTGCATGTATTTCGAGTTCCCTCTCATCAGACAAACGACCTTTTTTCCGACCCACAGTTTCAAGCAGATGATTCTTGCGGTGTTTGGTTTTTCCGTTAGAATAAAAAAAAATTCCGCTGTGCAAAGATTGAATTTTTTTTATTAGCTGAATAAGGCCTCGTTTTGTGGATAATTCTCACTGAGATGTTGTACTGAATCTTGGGCTGTTTTGATCTCCTTTATCTTCACTGAAATATTTAATGATAGTCACAAATATGCTTCAGGTGATTATTTTAGCAATTCCTTCTTTATAAATATTGTTACTATAACAATTTTTCTCCTCTGTTGCTTCTTTGAGCATGAGCAGAATTTTTTTTCATTTGTGAACCCTCAAGGGAGATGGCTGATTACTTTTTTTTTTTTTTCAATAACAAAATCTGATGAGTACGTTTTTATATTTTTTTTTTTTATTTTTCGTAAGTTTCATCCAACATTTCACATTAAGGGGCGTTAATCTAATAGTCATCAATTTTTTAAAAGTAAATGAGCAGTTTCTTCCCTTCTAAATCGAGCCTCATCTGAAGAAAAAAAATATGAAATACTTCAAAATGGAAGGGACACTTTATGTTTCACCCTTTTATTTTGTTTGATGTATTATGTGCTAGATAGTATGAGTAGAATGTTTCTTGTCTTCACCTTTTTATTAAAATATATAGACCTTTCAGTAAATAAAAAGATAGTAAGTTATTTAGACTTAACAATAAAAAAAACTAACAAAACAAAACAAAAAAAATCAACAAATTAATGAAATGAAGAATGGTATTGTTATAGATCGGTTTAACTATTTTAGCATTCCTTGAACCTGTCTCATAGTCTTAGATTAATTTATTTAAGGTACATCAAATTGTGTCAGTCTTTGTGTTTCTCACTCCAGTTATTAAATGTCGCCTTTTACTAAGTAAAATTCAAAACGTCTTTTTCGTTCGTCCCTAAAGCAAAAGAGACTCGAGATAAGAAAAAAAAAACCAGATGAATATTTTATATTGCTTTTAAATTTATAGACATGTACTTTTAATATATTAATGCAATTCTGTTAGTAAATAGGTTTTGGTTATAATTGTAAGAATATTGCAAAGTCAAGAGGAAATGTGGGTTTTTGTGCGTTTACTCCCGTAGTCTAAATTTTGATTTTCAAGAAATCCTCAGTCTAAAAGGGTTATTAAGCTGATAAGACTTTCAGCAAAACTGGCATAGGCATGACTGAAATTTTCGTTAAAGAAGCCTTGTGAGTTTCAATACAATATTTGGGAAAATATCACTAAGGTACTATTAATAAACACAGCACATGACTCTTAAATGGCTTAGTTCAGATTGAAGTCTTGTAACTGTGTAGAGAAATAAATTTCTTTTCCTTAAGTCTGGAATGTTAGCACATGCAGAGGTAGTAAAAGCGAACAAAATTTAGTTTCTTTTTTAAATAAAGACTTCTTTCGTTCGAAAAATTTGAGACATGTCAAAGTCGAGAGTAATTTTTATATTTGCACAATAGGAATGGTCCGCAATCGTTGGAAGATTATGATGACACAGGACAAGAAAAGTTCTGCTATAAGGTTAAGGTGACCCAGAATAGAGTGTATTGAAATTATTTTAACCTGACGAATTCTGGGCTTAGTGGTTTAAAAAAATCGTCGCATTAAATCATGCAAGCTTAAAAAAAAAAAATAGGAAAAACAAATTTCTATCAGTTGCTTGCTTCAAGAAAGTTGAAAATACCATAATATCTTGAAATAGTTTTCTACATAAAAACTACAAAATTTCCAGGTAAATTCATTGTTATATTTTTCAGTTCGATTTTTTTGAAAGTTCATCAAAAGGCATGGGTAAAAGTAATTTGAACAATAAATAACTCTGTTCCTACAATACACTCTTACAAATGGCAGAACACGTTCAATGCTATTCAAGTTGTTCAGAAAAAAAATTTGAGCAATGGTAAGTATAAAAACTAAAAATTGGCACAAAGTTGCCAAGAGGAAAAACGGAGTAACAGCCCAGTACCTAAAAGAAGATGGAAAAGGGGCGTGGAGAAAAGGGATGATAGATAAAAATAATTTAAAGAGGATGATGATGATGCATGATGATGATGATGATGATGAAGAAGAAGAAGAAGAAGAAGAAGAAGAAGAAGAAGAAGAAGAAGAAGAAGAAGAAGAAGAAGAAGAAGAAGAAGAAGAAGAAGAAGAAGAAGAAGAAGAAGAAGAAAAACAACAACAACAACAACAACAACAGGAGAGGGATGAGGAAGAAGAAGACGAAGAAGACGAAGAAGAAGAAAAAGAAGAAGAAGAAGAAGAAGAAGAAGAAGAAGAAGAAGAAGAAGAAGAAGAACAACAACAACAACAACAACAACAACAACAACAACAACAACAACAACAACAACAACAAGAGGGAGGAGGAGGAGGTGCTGGTGGAGGAGGAGAAGGAGCAGTTGGAGAAGAAGTAGGAGGAGGGGATAAGCAGAAAAGAAGTAGAAGTAAAAATGAAGAAAGCAAAGAAGACGAAATAAAAAAAAATAACGCGAAATGACGGTGGTATACTTTCGAGTGATGCTTGAGGAGGTAATATGCAAGATTGGGACAAAGATAGTCACGCCTCAAGGTGCTGGGCTAAGATATTTTCATAAAGAGTTCTTTTATAACACAGAACGACCCGGATTTTGTTGACTTCTGTTGTTACTTTTATGACTTGTGTGCTAAACAATTAGCTAAAAAAAAAAAAAAACAAATAAAAAAACCTAGCCCTCTTTACCAATCACGTGAAGGAAAAGGTGGATTTTTTTATTGTACTTGTTGAAGAGCGAAACAAGTTTTGTGGTTTTATTCTTATACATAAAGGTGTCAATGATACAGGATTGTGATCTTTTGTTAGATTTCTAGCCTTTTTTTTTCTTTCAAGCATTTTCTTTTATGCTCCAATTTTGGCATTGAAAGTAAATTCTGAAATAAGATGTCGAGAAATATTACCCTTTTAAGTATGAAAATAAAAACTCAAAGAATATCCTTTACATTAGAAATATGTACAAAGTTACACACTCCCAATAAGCTTAAAAATTAAGGATGTATTTTTAGTTTAATGAAAAAACAATATTAACTTTCCACATTGATGCTATAAAATGAACATATGGAGTAAAGAGAACAGGTCAAGGCAGATGCGGTGACTTTCACCTTCGAGATACATTATAACGAAAGTACTTATACTGAATCACAGCAACATGGCTTTAATCACTTCGGACTTGTGACGTGAAATTCAAACCTCATCATTCAAAGAGGCAAAACATCGTCTTAAGAGCACCTGACAGGTTTATAGCCTTAATTTGTCTCGAGGAGACAAGGCTTTCACTTTGTTAATAAAATAAATTAAGTGTTTTTCTAAATTATAATAATTTTGGTGATTGTTGTAATCTATAATTATATAATTATTAAAAAACTCTTTCTGTCTTCGTAGACTTGTTTTGTGCTTCCAAGGTTTTAGTAAATCAATAATGAAATACGAAGAAATGCTGGGCTGGTCTATGTTCATGATATCAACTGCTAGTGGATTCATTCTCGAATCTTACAGCCAATGGCAATGTCTTGATGGTCGTGCCCCTTTCCAGCCTTCAGAATCATTGAGTTTTTGTTCGGAGTATGGATCCGTTGGCTGCTGCAGGTAACACGTTAGAGTCATTTCACTTAACTTTTCACACAAAGCTCTAAACATTAACCCTCGGGAAGAAAAAAGGTCATTTATGCTTTATCTCATTTATATTAAGTTCTTCTTTACAGTGTGAAGTATATTTGTATCAAAACAGTATTTCAAAATAATTTTTTTCAATGAAAATTTACTACTGTTTTGTAATCACGGTTTTGCACCATTGCCACTGTATTCAAAATACAACTTCAAATTTCTCGACAATTTTGTTAACCTAGCTCTGAAAACGATGGCCAGCTCCAAGATAGATTGAATTACGTACAGGGCCAAGCTTCTTCCGCAGAATGGTCAAGATGTCAAAGTATTGTGAAGGAGATATTATGTCAGAGATGCTCGCCTTATGCAGGCGGGATATTTGACGGGGTGAGTTGTCGTTCATTGTTCTCTTCTTGGCGAATATTGTATTTTTATCTGAATGTGTTTTCATTTTGTTTTAGACTTCGAAAGATATGTAGAGAACAAGTTCTTTCTTGAGTTTTATTTTATCATATCGTGCGAGATTTTTGGTAAAAAAAAAATTAAAACGTATCCTGTTTAGCTTTAGGGTTGAGCTTTGGAGGAAATCATTACATGCATTATAATTCAACTTTATTATCAATATCATTAATCACTTACAAAGATCGATCGACTTCTTTGCTTTCAAAAGAGTCGCAGTTTTCCTGGCCTGTGTTCAAGCTACTGTCACGATTTTTTTGACATGTGTCGCAACCTTCTGTGGCTCCTTGACCCAGGGCTGGCGAAGGCAACATTTTTGGACAACAGAGACAGGTCTGTAAGTTTAGTGGAGATTCTTTTTCTTTATAATTTGATTGTTTCCTTTTTGTTTGTTTATTTTCCGCCTGGTTCATATGGAGCATTTGTGCCTAAAAATAATAATCTCAGTCTTCAGCCTCAAGGGTTATGATATCATGGTAGAGGTGGGAAGATAATTTATTGCCACCAAAACTATTACAGGGTATATGTAGGATCAACCTTTTGAGGAATACGCTTAATGTTATTACTACCTGTCCATCTGACGCTGTACAGTTAAGTGTGCATAGTAAAGATTCAACTTTCTCTGTGATATCTCAGAGGATTTCTCTTCTGTTTTCATCCTTTTTTGTTTTGTACACCTCTATGAAATTACTTTTCTTTCCGATGTGCATTGTTTTGCATATTTTTCATTTAAAAAGTTGTGCGTCTACAATAGATTGAATTTTTTTAAATTGATACGACTATTCCGAGCATATGCTAGACCTGAATTTAAAAAGAAATTAATATATAGGAGATTTTAGTAGTTTGAGACATTGTGGGCCATCCTACAGTTGTATCTAGGGAGAGAAAGTTTTTAACGGTATTTGAATTCATAACTTAGTAAAAAAAATAAATGAAATGCAAACAATTTACAGCGTTGACAATATTACAGCTTCGTGCTTTTTAGCGACTAGATAACAAGGCGGCAGAATAAAAACACACAAACACACACACACTCTCTTGAAAGCGTGATACATTGAGTCCACTTCAAAATTGATCACATATTATATTGTTTAACACGTGTCAAATTGGGAGACTTTGTTTAATTTTACTTCAAGATCAAATTATAGGCAATTATATTCTTCTCTTTGGTAAATCTCAAAGAAAAACAGAAAACGCAACAAAAAATTTGTCTTTGTGACTTTTAACCATATGTCTGTGACAAAATATAAAGAGGTTTAACAATATTCATTAAAGAGTAGTTATTTTCATCTTTTCTTTTAAACTGTAGATCGCCTTGCTTCAACAAAAATGAACAATGAGTTATAAACAGGTTTTCCTCTATTTGAAATGTATATTGCTTGGATTATTTCATCCCAAGCTGCTTTTTTTTTTATATATAAAAATGGTACATGTGAATTAAAAAATTGAACTAAGTTTTTAACTGTGATGTATTGATGCATCTTTCATATTATTTTAAACTGGTTTTTTTTTTTTTTTTAGCAATTTTTTGGACTAGGCATTGAGTGCAATTCCTTATTATTAGTGCTGATTGTTCAGGGGAGGGAATAAATGGTGTTTGAATGGTTGTTTTAAGTTCTTTTAAGCGTTTGAGGGTTGTCAAGGACAGGCATATCCTGTTTGTGAATATATTATAACTATTATTATTATTATTATTATTATTATTATTATTATTATTATTATTATTATTATTATTATTATTATTATTATTATTATTATTATTATTATTATTATTATTATTATTATTATTATTATTATTATCATCATCATCATCATCATCATCATTATCATCATCATCATCATCATAGTTCTGAAGAAGCAGTTACAAGAAAACGTGTGTACCGGTAAATATTGAACACATACTAGAAACATCTTAAATGCGTAGCTGTGTGCCTAATTTACGATGCTTTGTCTTTGAAAAAAACAGGATCAACAAAAGTTTAAGCCATTGAGTAGCTCTATAGTATTTTCTCAAACAGGTTCTGTGCCAGGGTTGCCCCGAAAAACAGCAGCATGTGTTACCCGGACGTGATATCTCTGCCTACAAATTCAGAACCGGCCAATCAGCATTGCGTGTGTTTTGAGCCAACCAATCGGTGGCTTTCTATGCCGGTTTGGGCGGGGCATGCCGAAGATGGATCTGGCAGACTATTTGTAGCAGAACAGGTTGGTGGTATAATAGTTAAGTTGTATTTTAACACAATATTTAAATCGCGTGAAGATTAGAAAGATACATATCAACTAATTCATTGTCATTTAAGATATGCATTTCATTTTTTTGCGATGTTAAAAATCACACACACATATCATTATATATATATATAATAATAATAATAATAATAATAATAATAATAATAATAATAATAATAATAATAATAATAATAATAATAATAATAATAATAATAATAATAATAATAATATTAATAATAATAAATACCACCTTTTAGTGCAGTTCATGAATACAGTTCATAGCTTTCTGAACTTCAGCCAAAATGTGATGACATGCAATTGCAATGGTCTACCGCACACAAGAAGTCTTTCGCAGCAACCTTGAGTTAATGACCTCCGCCCAATAGCGACCTCCACCTGGGGGTGTTTAATATTGATACTGGACCTTTCCTAGCGCTACACCAAGCCGCTTATTGACATATCACTCAATCAACAACGTAAAATAACTACACCAAAAAAGCATATGAAAGTGTATATCGTAGTCAGGTAAAGCTCACACTCTCTAACGACAAATCCAAGATGTCTAGAGACCGCCCTGAAGATATACGTAACATTTTCAATCAGTTTACCACACACCCACGAGAAAACTTCTTTGTTCTTATCAGAAAATGCAAACATATCAAAACGAAAGCCGTTAGGTTTTCAGATCGGGAATCGTTTCCAATCGTTGTTATTCATTTCCCCTATTTTTTTTTTCATTCTCGTTAGCGTCAAACTTTTTTGTACAAGCTAGTTCTTACCTTATCCGTTCTTACCTACACTCATTGAATGACTTTCTACTTTACTCGCAAACCCAATAATTGTGTTACATTCTTCTTAAAAGTTAGATACAGTCGCTAAATTTTTATTAGAATATCGGTCTATCCCAAAGCTGTTATGCAATACTCACTTTTCAATGAAGGCCTGCCAAGTATAATGGCTCTAGTTGAAACAAAAAAAAAAATCTAAAAAATCATCAAGGGAAGAGAAATTTTGGCGAGCTCTTAACATTTGCAAGCAAGACACGTTTGTTGGCTTCACTTTGGCAGGCTTAGTCCACTAGTTGTGGCAACCTGCAGGAAGTTTTCATCAGCTCCTTTCTCACCATCATTTGTAGAATGAGAAAACACAATGTTGTAGGGCGCAATTATGCAGAGCAAGTGATTGTTTTTTGTGAGTATTAATTTTTTTCTAATCCAGAGAGGAAAAGTGAGCATCTATGACACCCGAACCAAGACGTGGAAGCTGCGCCTTTTCCTCGACATGAGAAGTCAAGTGTTTATTTCTCCTGAAAAGGGAGACGAGAAAGGTCTCCTCTCGCTAGCGTTCCACCCGGATCACGCAAACAACCGCCGCATATTCCTGTTTTACGCTCTAGAAAGGGGCCAGTCAGAACCTCTACCGGAGGAATATCAGGTAGTTTATATTGTGACTAAAGACAACTTACTAATAGAACCCATTTCCGTACTTTTTGACCAGCGGTTCTATATTCCTCTTGGAAAACATAAAGACTCGATTGACAATGTTTAAGATTTGAGATTTAAGATATTTACTACACCAAATTTACATGTTAAGGAAAAACGACATCCGATACATTTTGTGCAGTCTATAAGTAGGTAAAATAAAACAGAATGATAAATGTATGGTGTGGCAGGAAAATGCAGGTGACAAGAGATAAAATATGTTTATATAGAAGAAGTGTGTGAGACTTTTTTTCCTTCTAAAACGACAGCAGAGTCTATTGGAATCAGCGTGGAATATGCAAGTGGAAGGCATGCAATTTTTCTTCTTTACTTTTCCTACAACCACAGAGCCGGTCTTTCACCTACACTTTCAAAGTTCGTGTTAGCGAGATGCTCGTTAGAGACGACAACCGAGATGCTGTGGATGTCTCTACAGAGAAAATATTGCTCGAGGTTCTTCAGCCCTTCCAGTGGCACAACGGCGGTGCGGTACGGTTTACTGGTGCTGTTATCTTGCCTCTGTCTATAGCGTTGATTTGACCATGGCAAAGGTTGAACTATGATAGCCAGAGAAACAACGGAAGGATATCTGAAACCTTATAGAAAGAGCATCGGTCTGTCTATATTTGAAAATAAAAAAATAAGAACACGAAAACTAATGTTTACACTTTTACAATTCGTATTTGTGTATTGGCATAGCTTGAAAACTATATTCATCTTTACTTTTTTTCAATTTGATAATTTTGTTTGAGGTTGCTTAATGTGACATTATTTTTTCAACTGTTGATGTTCTTAACAAATAAAATGGCCTGCTCTAGACAGTTTTCATGTTTCTTTGGGGAACACGTTAAAGATAATTTTAGGCGCTATCTTACTTGTAGACCAATGGTTTATGGACATGTTACATAATATGTCGCCATTTAAAATTTGATCACGTTGGTTAATCTACTTTCATCTTTTAAAAATTCTCTGCCTAGTGAAGTGGAAAAGTCGAAAAAAAATTTTTTTTCATCGCAGGTTGAGATTAAAATACCATCTTCATAACCTTTTCAAACTATGATAAGATTACTATAGTATCTTAATGTGGCGGAAAAGACTATCTTCAAAACAAGTGTGGGAATCCAGTTGATGATAACATTTTTTTTACGTTCAATAAGTTGGTTTTGTTCATAGACATCAGTAACTTATATGTCTATTAAACAACCAGTGCTGTTTGATTTTTTGAATGTTATTCTTTTCTTTTTGGTTTGACAAATAATTTCAAACGCTCAGTTACTCTCTTTCTCCCCCCCCCCCCCTTTCTCTCTCTCTCTCTCTATCTATCTATCTCTCTCTCTCTATCTCTCTCTCTTTCTCCCTCTCTCTCTATCTCTCTCTATCTCTCTATCTATCTCTCTATCTATCTATCTATTTATCTATCTATCTATCTATCTATCTATCTATCTATCTATCTATCTATCTAACTATCTATTTATCTATCTATCTATTTATCTATCTATCTATATATCTATCTATCTATCTATCTATCAATCTATTTATCTATATATCAATCAATCTA